>JBBPDC010063509.1:0-10934 GCA_037974485.1 Hemigrammopetersius urotaenia
TCTCTCTTTGTGTGTGTGTGTGTGTGTGTGTGTGTGTGTGTGTGTGTGTGTGTGTGTGTGTGTGTGTGTGTGTGTGTTTCTGTTATCCAAATGTGTTAATTAATTATCTGTATACTTTATATCCTGGTTGTCAGCATTTCCAGTAAATATGTTAATCCTTCCTAATCTAATTCACACTTAAAGGGCCTGTATCATATTGGAATCTTGGCAGCCCGTTTTGATCTGTTGGTTGTGACATTTTCTTGTCACAAGGCAAATTAAAAATATGCCTATCAGCTTAAAGCAGGTTATCCCCGCCAATGAAAGCATACGCAGTCCATGTAGATCACGTAGCTTGGAATCTAGGCGACAAAAATTCCCAACAACTGACGTTGTTTTTGTGGTGTCACAGACCAAACCATTCATTTATATGCCTGTTTAGTTTCACCTCAACATTCGTATTGAGGTTTTAAGGGGCCTTTCAGAGCATAATGGGGCAGAAACAAATTTTTTATATCAGTTTTCAAGGCACAGTAACAAAAACAGCACATTAAATTTTGATGCATGAATGTAAATATAAATATTTGTGTTTTTCGTGTATAAAACCACACAAATATCAAAAGAAACGTAGGCTATGGATCCCTTAATTGCCACATAACTCTGCAAGGTCTGGATTCTACTTTATGAACCAGTGTTATCTTTGGGCTCAGTGTTTGTTGTTGTTGTTCAGTTGACAGAGGGGTGCTGACCTTGAGGAAGACCGTCGATCACGGCCGCACAATTAAGACAATCGCCGAGAAGATTTATTCCTTTGGGATCGGCGGCCGCTTCTTGTTTGCCTCGGTCATGACTGGAACAGTAAGCGCATTATTCCATCAGTGGTGTTTAGGTGCTGCGTGTGGTGAAATGGGCGTTTGTGATTAAAACGTGTGTGTATGATGTTTCTTCAGGGCTGTTATTCAGAGTCTTAAGTATTTGGGTGAACATGTTCAGGTTGCAACAGTGTATGTCTCTCTCAGGGTATGATGCGAATGATCCATGTGTCCATGGACCAGGGGGAGGAATGGAACATGGCGCAGCTCCCTCCTGTAGGACACGAGCAGTTCTACTCAATACTGGCAGCTAATAATGAGATGGTATTTATGCATGTGGATGAACCTGGAGGTGAGCTTATTTCATATTACCTATAAACAGGTCCATGTTTTCATACTACATTTAATAATTAGGGTTTTTTTAAAGCATCAAAAAATTAACTCTTGATTAATCGCATGCCAGGGCGAGTCTTTGACTCAGTTCGGTTCTAGACACAGGTGTTCTGTAAAAAGGAGGAGGAGACGAGAACTTTATGGCCCAATAAATGGAAAGTTTGTGTTTAAAAACCGGACAGATGGAACGGTTGATAGGAGTATCATTATCTGCATAATAATAAACTGCTTTATTGCACGAATTTCAGTAGATCAAGTCTAAAATATCACCTCAACGTGATATTTAGGAGCATTTAGGAGCTAACCTGGCGGTCTGGGCCAGCACCAGCGCCAGCAGCCCGCCACACTGCCAAATGTTTATCTTTGGAAACAAGAGCCTCGTTGTCCGCCACACTCAGACAAAGACTGAGCAAGTCTATCTGTGCCCAACTTACTAACTCTGACAAAATGGTGTTTTTTGTCACATACAGTACTAGAGAAATAATGTGAAGGGGTGTTATTTTATTGTTACTTCTAATCGAGGCTTGAGATGCCTTGTATGCAATTGGTGTAATTCATTAGATAAATTATACCATAATATTAGGGGGAGACGTTTTGTCCCCCACTTGTCCACCCAGCAATTTTTATGAGTGAAACACAAGACGTAATTGTAATTAATTATATTAATTTGACACCTCTATTAGTAATAAATAAATGCTCAGACTTCTTGCAAATAAAGGATAAGTAAACAGAGCTGGAGTGATCAGGGTTCCTGCTGATCCTTCAAATGTAAGATGTGCACATTTTTGCTGTTACATTCTTTGTTGAAAAAGATCAAAATAAAGATAATATGAAAGTGAAATTCTGAGTATTTATTATATTCTAATTTATAATTAAAATGAGCTAAAGAGAATTCTTAGTTTATTTGCAAATCTTTGGAAACAAGAAACTCGTTTTTTTTCTGCCTTTGGTTTCAAAAATGGTGTTAATCATCCATTTTGAAGTTGTATACGACAAATGGAACTATCCTTTTATATATATTTATATACAAATACAGATTTCAGAGTTCTAATAAAAGGATTTCATCAGACATGCCGTCTGTTTTAATGTTATATAAAAGGTTAAGACATTAATAGGTTACATTTGAGCTTATGTGCATGTTCGTTTGGTGGCAGTACTACTCTACTCTTGAGCTATTGCACATTTATTAAAAAGCACTGAATTTGATTTCAACAAATTTTATTGGTCACATGCAAAACCACACAGTACAACAAAAAATGCCTTTAATATTTTTTTAAATTGAGTGTCAGTCCTGTAAGCTTTTGACCTCTGTTATTTTACTTGTGTGTGCATTTTAAAGTCCATATCTTGTCTCCCTCAGACACCGGGTTTGGCACCATCTACGTGTCGGACGACAGGGGCACGGTGTACTCCAAGTCTCTGGAGCGCCATCTGTACACAGCCACAGGGGGTGACAATGATTTCACCAATGTTACCTCACTCAGAGGAGTTTTCATGACCAGCGTGCTAATGGAGGGTAAGACTAAGTGCTGTAAAGACAGAAAACTAGTATGTGTTGAACCTTACATGCAACATAAAAAGAATCAAATTCCTGAGCTGGAGAACCCAGAAGCTAGTATCTTGGTTCCTTCCTGAAATCCGTGATTACAAATTACTCAACGGTCATTAATTGGTATTCCCTCGTATCTCCCCCACTTTGTAGATGGCTCAGTGCAGACTGTGGTGTCATTTGACCAGGGAGGAGAGTGGGTGCCCCTACAGAAACCAGAGAACAGCAAGTGTGATTCCACAGCTAAAGATAAAGATGTGGTGAGGGGAACCAGTCAGTCAGTAACTGCTGAACTTGAAAACTTTTTGAAAAACGTGCATGTATTTTAACCTGCTGTTTGTTCTCTCCTCTGCAGTGTAGTCTACATATTCATGCGTCCTACAGCATATCCATGAAGCTGAATGTGCCCATGCTGCCTCTGAGTGAACCGAATGCTGTGGGCCTGATTATTGCTCACGGTACTGTCTGAGGTTAAAGTGCCCATATCCTGAATTGTCTCTTGTATTGTGTTTTTCGGGTCTTCTGAGGCACACTTGTTACATTTTGTCTGGCGTTTACGTGCCAAAACAGTTATAATTCACTACATGAATTATGGCTGGGTGTTTTACTATTACTAATACACAAAACACTAGGTATTTAAAATTGAACTATTTGTAAAGGTCATGTTTGCTTTGGCGGTAACACATGTGCAGGATAACATGTAAACTAGGCTGGAGTTAGGACATTCGCAGTAAAGGGTGGAGCTGAGAATCCCTGAGAAAACCTGAGGGTTTCCAATTTCACTGCTAGCAAGGATCCCCCATAATGCAACACTAGGAAGGTAAAGACAGTCTTCAGAGTCCTCATTCCTCATAGGACGGTGTAATGGGTTGGAGGACAACTCCGGCTGCCAGTTCTGTTATGCCAGCTAACGGACTCCATCGAGAAAGAGGGCGCATCCAACCCACCCAGAGAGAGCAAAGCTAATTGTGGTCTCTTGGACTCAAAGCCACAGACGGCTGTGGCACCACCAGATCTCAAACTTGTCAGTTGCCAATGACACTGCCAATTCTTAGACGGTTGACTGTGGACTTGTTTACATCCTCATCACGTTTTATTCAGTGTCTGTGTTTGACCAAGTATGCCTGCTACTGTTTTATGAGCTGAACTTTGCACCCGGAATCTTGCTCTCACTGATGGGTGCTCTGTCAAACACAGCAATGCATTGTCTACAGAGTTAAAGAGGGAGTTAAATACTGTTTAAAAATTCCATAAAAGAAAGTAAGAAACTTAAAGGCATATTTTCAAATCAGTTGTGAAGTCACATTTACGTAACTTTTATTCGGCCTATAGATTAGCCCGGTTTCTTCATGTTGAAGTTCTAAGGAATGTTTCACAGATTCGTTCGTATGACGAATTTTGTTCGAAACACACCCTAGCCTAAGTCAGTTACCTATCCTAATGCAGCTGTAAAATCATGATCTAGAACACAAAAACACAACTAAGCCACAGAAAAAGAAAAGAGGAACCTCCCTCAATCATACGCCATGTTACTGCGTATTCTTCCGTCGCCCTATACCAGTGCGCCCACGTAGTCTGCAAGTACGATGCTATCGGTGTGAGCCAAGTGGGAGTGAGCGTTGTTAACTCGAAACATTGCATGTCGAGACTGTCGTGACCCGAGGACGCGAGGACTTCTAAATATTATTCAGACTGCCTTTGGCCCTCTGAATCCTCCTCTCCCTCTCTCAGGTAGTGTAGGTGATGCCATCTCTGTGCTAAATCCGGATGTGTATGTGTCTGATGACGGCGGGTACACGTGGATGCGTGCACTTGAGGGACCCCATCACTACGCCATCCTGGACTCTGGAGGCCTGCTGGTGGCTGTGGAGCACAACCCCAATATGCCCATTTCTCAGATCAAGTGAGTTTGTGTTTGAGCGAAGATTCTCAGTTTAAAAGAGCAAATCAAACTCACACAATTTTCTCAGCCAGGTTATAGTCAATCAGCTAAGGCCAAATTCTGTGTTTTTAACACGTCACCTTGTTGATCAGGTTTTCTACAGACGAGGGCCAGTGCTGGCACACATACAACTTCACCCAGGAGCCATTCTTTTTCACTGGGCTCGCCTCAGAGCCAGGGGCTCGATCCATGAATGTCAGTCTCTGGGGCTACAGGGAAGGTCTGCTGACGCAGTACTGGGTCTCTATCACCATCGACTTCAAAGAGCTGCTTACTCGAGACTGTGAGTTGTTACATGTTAAATGTCATGTTTTTAAGAGGAATCAAACCTTAATGGTAAACCCTCGGCCTTTGTTCACATCCTGCATGCCATGAGCAGTGATTACACATTACACAATAGATTGAGCAGCCCTACCTCAAATGAATAAAAATGTTACCTTTTTAGGTGACATTGATGATTATGTGCAGTGGCTGGCGCACTCGGACGACATCAGTGACCCGCAGGACGGCTGCATGCTGGGTTATAAGGAGCGTTTATTGCGACTCAAGAAGGATTCTGTGTGCTGGAACGGGCGAGATTACAACGTCACCCTGGAGCATACTCCATGCCCCTGCACACTGGACGACTTCCTGTGGTCAGTTTTCTCACAGTGTCTGTGGAACTGAACTGCGGTTCCTTAGTGTCTTTCTCTAGTGTCTTTGGTGTTGATGGTTTGATGGTGAAAACAGAGACCCCATACATTATAAAGAAACACAGTTGACATATTAAGGCAGCAGAATTAGCTGCCATATATGATGGCAGCTAGTGAACTTTCTCAGTGAGTATTGTTCCCTTTTCTGCATTACTTGTTTCTTCCTTATATTTACAGGTTTAAAGAACATGTTATGCACTAGCATACACACAATACTGTGCAAAAAGTCTTGAACACCCCTCATGTCTTCATGTTATATTGCCAAAATTTTCTTTTTTTAAAGAAGTCTTGAGGAACAGATCCCTAAGGTTTTGGAAGGACTCTCACATACTCTCATTTTCAGTCCAGTTTCAGTAAGACACACAGTGACCCACGTATGAACCATTCAAGCAGAACAAAGAGCCTCTAACTGAAGTCCTGAACCAGTGAAGAACCAGGAGCAGATGATTTCCGACAGTCAGGCTGGTGATCAGTACACTTGTATACTGGTGTAGCACTATATTAGTATACTGGTGGTGAAAACTTTTTTTCACATCAACAAAGTGCTTTCAAGCGAAATATGAAGAAATGAGGAGTAGATGAAGACTTTTGTGCAGTGCTGTATGCGTCTTAAAGCTGAAATGACAGGCATGTTTCATTTGCAGTGAAATTTTCAGGCCAAATCTGTATCCCTTGAATCAGTGTTTTATGCATAACACGGTTCACTGCCAAAAATGGTTCATTATAATTTTTTTTCCTGAAGATGTAAGAATGAGATAAAGATCAACCTGCTGCAGTACCAGCAGTGGCTCAGTCTAGCTTCATCAGCATTTGAGAATGTATTTATCTTTTTCTGCCTCAGTGATTTTGGATACTTCAGAAAGGAGAACAGCTCAGAGTGTGTGGAGCAGGTGGAGCTCAAGGGCCACGATCTGGAGTTCTGTATTCATGGCAAAGAGGAACATCTGCAGACTAATGGGTAACAGACGTGCACACTTTCTTCACTCAGTAACTGCTGTATTAGATCAAACTATTTGCAAGAACGTCTCGGGTTCCTCTTGCTTGATCATGGACAGATGAGGCAGTATTGGACAATCTGTGGTAAAGCAATTGCAACTCTTGCTCCTGTCCTCAGATATCGTAAGATTCCAGGAGATAAGTGTGAGGGGGGCAAGGAACCGGAAAGAAAGGTGATTGATGTGAGAAAAAAATGCGTGAGCAATCTGCTGGACCCTCAGCTGGAGGTGAGTACGCCAATAGTGTCGAGTGTGTATCAGTTTCATAATTACTGTTTTACCGCTCTCATAAAACCACACAGACATATTTAGTCATGCTACAGGAAAGATACATGAGTCATATGCTCTTTCTGCTTTTCTACAGAAAAAGCAGTGATGACGTTTCATTTCTGAATTTCTGTTTTGCACAGTAAATACGTTTGATATGGACCGCAGTTGTGATCTGTTGCTATTGGTTATTTATTTTGTGGGGGAATCGTTGCACGATACCGAGATATATACAAAAATTGTCCGAAATTGAGATTTACTATCATATACATTTGTGTACTTCTAGTCTATGAATAAAAAAATAGCAGTAAATGTTTCAGTGACAAGAAATATTGCAATGAAATTATGTCTTAAAACTTGATTTGCCACAAATCTTATCCTTTTTTTGTCACAGACACAGAAAGGCGGGAAACCATCACATTCTGCCCTCATTATTGTGACTGTCATAGTGGTCCTGCTGATCAGCTGTGTTGCTGGAGTTCTCTTTGTGAAGAAATACATCTGTGGAGGAAGGTCAGCAGCCTCTCATTAATCTGCTGAAATGGTTGAAAGCTCATCGAAGCCCTGGTTGATATACAGATGACCAAGGTCGTCTGGTTCCAGTGTTGGACGGCCAAGTCCGGCACAGTTTGGTTAATTTCCCTGCTCAAACACTTGTGATTCCGCTAATCTGATAATTGACAGGTTTAGTTTATAGTTTAGAGCAGGAAACTGACCAACTGTCCTGAACACCAACGCTTTGAGGCCGTACTCACACCAGGCCCAAGCACAGCCGTGCCCGCTGCAGCTCCCCGCTGGCCTGCACTCAGAATATGCTAAACGCCCCACACTTAAGTGCGCTTACTTTCTCACGCCCCTCTCTGCTTTCTCCTTTTGTTCTGCTGAGCTGTACATTCATGTGTGTTAAATGGGACAGTTCTGGACTA
Organism: Hemigrammopetersius urotaenia; assembly: GCA_037974485.1. Classification (NCBI taxonomy): domain Eukaryota; kingdom Metazoa; phylum Chordata; class Actinopteri; order Characiformes; family Alestidae; genus Hemigrammopetersius; species Hemigrammopetersius urotaenia. Next base: position 7,556 of record JBBPDC010063509.1, read on the forward strand.
AGCCTAGTCCGAGTCAAACTGAACCAATCCCGTAGTCGTTTATGATTATGGATGCAACAACTTTTACAGATGAACTTTCATGGCTGATTCTCAAAATGTGTACAGTACAACCAAATTGTCTGGTTGTTTGGCCAATGTTTGTAGCCTAACTTGAAGCTTTTGCTGTACAGGCATTAAATAAAACAGTACTTTCTGTTAGCCAATACATCTGGAGCAAAAATCTGCTGATTCCATTCAAACATCCCTAAAAATGTAAACTATATTTCGACAAACTTATCCATTTCACTTTCTGTCTGAGTGGATATCTTGCTCATAGTCTTTCCAAATGGCATTTAAAGTAGATGTGTGTGTAGCTGATTAGCTGGCGAGGGTCTGTTTGTATAACCTCTAATGAAGTGCTATTCTATTGAGTACATATTTAAACCAGCCGTAAATTAAAATTATTGTGTAGAGGAAGTGGTTAAAGGCCAAGGCAATTAAATGAAAGGGAATGAAAAAGGGAAATTTGAATAGTATTTAAATTCAGTAATATCAGTTAAGCCTTAAGTGCATTTAGTTACAGCCAACAGTAGGTGAAACACAAACATTATTATTTACTTAACAAAACCGTTTACATAGAACTGGCCTACTGCATGATGTAGTGTTCGACTTCTTCAGTAACGACAGCTGTATCTGGCGATGCAAACTGAAATCAGAATCAGAACTTTATTGATCCTGGAGGAGGCTGCTTATTGACCCCTGGTGACGTTGCTTGATTCAGAACCATGATTTAAACTGTGATTTTGAACTATTCCAGTCCTGGAGGTTCGGTGTCCAGCACAGTTCGACAGTCCCCCTTTTCAAACACACTCACTGAACCTGGTGATGAGCAAGAGGGCTGAACCTGGTGTGGGGCTTTAGCAAACGGTGCTAAACAACAACCCTCCAGTGGATTTGGACTCTCTTAACTTTAGAATTACTGTGGATTTTAAAGGATAAATAACAGTAAATCAAGGCCACTAAAATGAGATTTAAAATGAGCCAAGACATGAATTTACAGGAATGAACCTGAGAGAAGGACTGGAAATCAGGGGCCCCTCTCTAGTTCTCTCTGGCTCAGCTGACTCCCTGGTTGACATCTTTTCTTTGTGTTGCAGGTTCCTGGTGCACAGGTACTCAGTTCTGCAGCACAATGCCGAGGCCAATGGCATCGAGGGTATGGACGAGGCTCTGGATACAAACATGGCTGCACACACCAAGATCGGCTTCCATGATGATTCGGATGAGGTACAGTTAAAGAAATTGTTTGATTAATAGTTTAATCAAAGTTTTCCAGCCCAGACGTAATCAAACCTTGAGTCCAAATGTTGCTTCTTTTGTTTGAAATGTTGCTGACAGTAAAAGTCAGTTGTCACCCAAATCTATTCCAGGTTTTTTTTTATTCCATTTTACAGCTCACAGTAAGTAATACTGTGTCTTGAACCACGTCCACAAGTCTGATACACCTCAAAGAAGAGCTGGATGTGATTTGAGTGGGTTCTGGGAAGTTTTGGAAATGAAATGATTTGGGTGACTATTGACATCTAGTGTTAATTAGCAATGTTAGCCTAGTTTTAAAGAAGTAGTTTTGCCAAAGTGCTCCTTTAAAGATAAATGTTATTTACTGCCACTTTTCCTGTAATGGGGTGAACATTGGTCCAGACCCATGCAAAGCAGCCTTTCTTGAAAGCCTGGAGCTATTACCTTCAATTTGCATTTCTCCATGTATGCAAACCGTAGCAAACCACTTTTAGATTCGTCACAGAAAATGACGGTGCTTTTTCTTTTTTGTCCTCTTCTAGGACCTCCTGGAATAAACGTAATGACTCAGCACCGGCAGGAACAGGGAGATCTTTATCTCTTTTTCCCTCAGGCGTCTTTGCTGCTGTTCCTAATCCTGCTAGAAAGCACAACTCAGCCCCCAGGCTCCTCAGCCCTTCAAACACACAGCTCTAGTTCCCGCTTCTGCCTTGGGGTGAATTGCAGATGCATTGTTCTCATTATAAAGGTATCTCTTGAATGTAGCTGTAGCTAGTAACCTGAAGAAGCAGAATAGTGTGGAGGTCTTTAAATGGCTTAGAACTTGCCTGGAGAACAGGGCAGGGACCCCGTTGGGTTAATTAGAGAATACTGTGTTAAAAGTGTGACACTGTGAAGGCCCTCTTCTCCCCCTTAAACACAGCGTTCAAACTGTGGGTGCCGCAGGTTAAATTACCAGAGCACATTGTTGATTACAAGAGCACATTTTAACATTTTAATGCAAAGTATTTGCTGAATTGAACATACTGGGAAAATAAGAAAACATGAAATGTATCCTGTGCAAAAGGCTTGGGCACATTTGATATTTTTTAAGTTTTGCGTTTATGTTCTCAGCAAATAAACACCATATTGAAGTGCATTCCCTGTAAAAGACGTGCACCTTTTTCACCTATGGAGCACATAAGTGTTCCCACTTTTCTGTACAACTGCAAAGAGGCAGGTTTTCTGATTCTTAGAGCACATTAAGGTAACACAAGACAACCGATGAATCAGATCTTCTCAAGAAGTCAAATGGAAGAATTAACTAAGGATTTATTATATTTGATAAACTTTGAATTTCCAGTTATGTAATGTGATCGGAAAGTGTGTAGCCTTTTGGGGTTTTTTTCGGGACTTATTAAAGCAGCAATACAAAGGCATAGGTACAGAACACCTGCCGCTGAGGCTTTTATTGTAAAGAAAACATGAAGACATGAATGTTTAATTTACCTGAGATGACTCTACTGTTAAATCGACGGTGTGAGAGTAATACTTCTTATTTGCTGTATAGTTTATTACCTGGCATACATTTAGAGCTAATTTATTTTGGAGTGGAAAGGAAATGATGTTGTTGTGTTTGTGTCTTTAAGTGGTTGTGTCCAGAGGTCTTTATAGAACAGTTTTTGCACTGTGAAACATGAGGCTCACTGCTACCATTTAGAAACGTTTGAACGGAAATGTTGTAGTTACGAGCACCAGCACAAACATGAACCTCTGCATAAAATAAATAAATTATATGATTATCATTATAATATTTTAAAATATAAACTTCTTGAGTTAGCAAAAAAAAATATCTTAACAGTGTGATTATGGAAACTCGTGAATACAGCGTTTCTTCTCAGTCAGACAGTCAGTCGGTCAATCAGTCAGCCCTTATTTTCACTCAGAGGCCCTTTTTACACTGTGGCTGAGAATTTACAGCACGATAAGTGATTGAACATATTCAAATGGAATTTTAATCAGCTTAAAACATAAGCAGCAGACCACATTAAACACCTAAAGCAGCTAAAAGGTAAAAAAAAAAAAAAATTTCTATATATATATATATATATATATATATATA
>JBBPDC010063531.1:0-10933 GCA_037974485.1 Hemigrammopetersius urotaenia
GCTCTATTGAGCCCTCTAGCCCTACGCTAACCTCCCCCAGCCCCCACCCACCCGCCCCTAGCCTACTACGCCCCCCCAAAAAATACAAGGGTATTTTTTTTTGCTAACTGGCCTATCTAGCCGCTCCTTCTGCTTAGCCGCTCCTAACAGGCGCTACACAGACAGGAGCCTCACTAACAGGAGCCTCGCTAACAGGAGCCTCGCTAACAAGAGCTGAGCTAGCAGGAGCAGAGCTAACAAGAGCAGAGCTAACAAGAGCAGAGCCAACAGGAGCTGAGCTAGCAGGAGCAGAGCTAACAAGAGCTGAGCTAACAAGAGCAGAGCCAACAAGAGCTGAGCTAACAGGAGTTGAGCTAGCAGGAGACGAGCTAACAGGAGCTGAGCTAGCTACTGGGGCCTTTCTTTGGAGGACTGGTGTGGGAGGTTGGTCAGCTGGAGCAGACGGGCCCTGGAGGTGTCCCAGGATCTCCAGGATGGTTTGCGCGAGGTGCTCCAGCTGCTGTTGATGCACCCTCAGCTGCTGGTGAAGTGAGAGTGCTTGGTCTGTCTCTACCCAGGCACCTCTGTGTCGCTCTGTGCCGGCCTCGGACGCCGGCCGCTCCATGTTGACCATGAGCGGGGGCAGCTCCAGCTTGACCTCGCTTGGCAGCAGCTTGACGACCATGCCACGGTGTTGCTCGGCGGTGGTCAGTGTTGGGTGTGGGGAAGCCGCAGGCACTCTGCGTTTCCCTCTCTTCTGCCTCTTTTTTGATGGAGAAAGGGCCTCCGGGAAGCCAAAAAGTCCATGAGGTCGAAGGTCTCCCACTCGCCCTCCGACTCTCCCTCTTCCTCCGTGTAGGCGGTTCTTTTGTGGTGATCTGTCCATCTGTCACAGGTGGGGCGGCTAAGCCCCAACCCTGAGCTACCTGGAAGCATGCAGGTATAGGCAGAACGCCAGGAATCCATTTCAGATACGTTTCTCAACCACAAAATGAAACAGAAAATAAACCAAGCTCAATGGCCGCTCCAGAACAAGAACAAGACAGAAAAAACGAGAAACATACAGCTATAATGAGGTGCTCTAAAGTGATGGACAGATAATGCAAACCAAGACAAACAGGGCTTAAATACACACAGAAATCAGTGGGCAAACACAAACAGGTGAAACACAAGAACACGTGACATAAAGCAAAAAACCAGAAATACATCAAAATAAAAGACCCAAAAAAAAAGCAGTGGCCCTAACGGCCACTGACTGAACCCTGACAGCAAATCTGAAATTATACTCAAAGCAAAGCATGCAGTCTGCTAGCTACATGTTTATTACACCCAATTAAGGTGTTTTAAGTGGACGAATAATAACTGAACACTGGGGTTGAAGAGTTTTGCCTGCATTACTAGTGCAGGTGCATCAGTGACAGTTTGTTTTATCACCTTCATACTCATGCTCCAACTAGAGTACAAGCTAGAGAAAAACAGTGTTAGCACTAGTATAAATAAAATATAAATAAGTAACTAGTATAAATAAAACTAAATTGTCGTTTTAGTAATTAGGGGAAAAGTGCTTTTTAGCCTTTATTAGTGGAAACACCCTCACAGTCTCTGGTAAGAGTTGGGGTGAGGGTGGGGTATAAATCCAGCCTATGTATATAAAGGGCTGATTCTCAAAGTTATGTACTTGCTTGTTCTGGTGATTCATGCAGGACTGGTCTGGTAGGACAAGAACATTTAGAAACACAGCTGAGTGAGTAACTGTAGTAATTTTGTACAAATACTTCCTTAACTCTGAGTGCTTTTAAAAGTCTTGCAGTGAGGAGGTGTATTACTCAACTAAACATTAGACCAAATAAGGACAAGGACAGAGGTTCTTAATGCTGCTGCTGATCTACACAGTTACAGTCTACCTCAACATGTCAGATAATGGTTTAATAATCAGCTTTATAAGCTGGATCTATGGTGTTAAGACACGTGGAGAACTGTGCAGAACTGTGTGTCACCAGCAGCACGATTTAGAAATGCTGTCAGTCATGTTTCTGTGATTTAGAAATGCTGTGGTCATAGTTGAAAATATTCAACCACGACATGCATTCATTGTAAATTGTGTATAACATTCTTTTCTTCAAATCCTGTGCAGTCTGATCCGTGGAAAATGAATAGATATATATTGGTTCCGATTTTCTTACTTCAAGTAGGTAAGAGTTTTGTTTGTTTATATAATTTTTCATTTGTTTTCAATTGTTTGTTTAAACTGTGTAATTATATGGACAGTATTTCTTTTTCAGGTGTTTCTTATGCTGGTAATGTAGTTCAGGTCGCTAAAGCTGGAGACAGCATTCATCTATCCTGCAATGGGTCAGAAGATGTAAAAACTATTATTGCTTGGATCAAACAAAAGCTTGATGAGAAACCTCTCGTAATCGCGACATCATATCAGTATCAGCCTGGAAAATTTCAGAATGACTTTGATAAAAGTGGCCGTTTTAAAACACAAACAGCAGCTGGCAGTTTTTATTTGAACATCTCCAACTTAGAGCCATCAGACACTGCAACCTACTACTGCGCTATCACATATTTTTATGAAATCACCTTTCAGGAAGGAACCCTTCTGATTGTAAAAGGTAAGATGCATATTCAGTCTTTACTATATCTATGCAGAGAACTTTTACATATCATAAATGTGAAACATGTAATAGCGCAGTAAAGATGCATTGTTCTCTTCCTTCAGGTGCAACAGCAAAAAAGACCATAGTTTACCAACAGCCTGTGTCTAAGGCTGTGCAACCAGGAGACGCTGCGACTCTGCAGTGTTCAGTTCTCACAGATATCTCTGCAGAAGAATACAGTGTGTACTGGTTCAGACATGGATCAGGAGAATCTGATCCAGGAATCATTTACACTCATGGAAACAGGAGTGATCAGTGTGAGAAAAGCTCTGAAACTGAGTCTCCTACACACAGCTGTGTCTACAAACTCCCCAAGAGGAACCTCAACCTCTCTGATTCTGGAACTTACTACTGTGCTGTGGCTGTGTGTGGTGTAATATTATTTGGAAATGGGACTGAACTGAATATCACAGGTAAAAACAAACAGTTTGCAACAATTTCCAAAAATGCCAAACCCTGAAATTTTATTTATGTTTGAATAATAAATTGAATAATATATTTACAATTAATACTTCTGTTGTTTCAGAAAGTAACCCTCCATCAACTGCCAGTACATTTTGTTTCATATCAATCTACTCAAACATAATTTTGTTGTTGTTAATTATCTTAACTGTCATTATGTGGTGTCACTCAACAGTCATTCAGCAGGTGAGTTATTACTGTAATCATTTTATTTTCAGCTCTGTATGTATGTGTTTTGTGTTTTACATATACAACTCAAATGTATTTCCCTCCTCAAGTCCTAATTTGCATTTTTGGGAGATTTACAAAGGAGAGGTGCACGGATGACAAAACAGTGAAGAAAACAATAATCAAGTGAAGCGTTGATGCATGCTAAATATTCTCAGCATCTGTAGGAAGTTCAAATTTCATTGTCTAAAAGAGAAAAATCTGAATCTGAATCAACTTTATTGATATCAGAGGAAATTGTGCATGTTTTGATTGTGAAGATACTGAGAGAAGAACAATTGAAAATATAATGTCTAAATAAATCAAAATAAAAATATAAAAATCTGCAGAAAAACCTAAACAGCAATATATTATGCAATATACACAAATGCTGGCATAATAATACTATAGACAACTTTAAGTAACTGTTAAGTAAGAATTACTAATAACATAATCAATCTAAATAAACAATGTATAATTAAAAATAATTAATTTACAATTAATACAAATCTAATTTAATCACATTAGTTTATGGTTTTCCTTCAATCCTGTGATATCAGTATGGAGCAAAAGCATTCTACATTTTACCTCTACTTACCAGTTTTTGTTGTTTTGCTTGGTTTCACCACTGACATCTTTGGCTGCATATAAATCTTTTCCAATTAATTGATCGATTAATTAATTGACTGATCACCTTTCGCTGAGCAAATACTTACATGCATATAATAACCAAATGACCGCAAAATATGATCACTGGAGTGAGGCAGGATAGTAGGTACATATTCTTCTTTTTTGCAAATCATATGTAAAAGTCAAGATTGGGGTCAGCACGATATGGGTAAATGGGTTGGAGGTGGGGGTGGGGCTCTGCTTGGTATGATGTTTGTGTAAATGCCGTCCCGCACATTTGCACCTCCCCCAAAAAACAGCCTATGTGAGCGTTACACTCTCAAAACATAAACACATGTCTGCTTTAAAGGTGTTTATTTATGTGGCACTGTGTATTATTTCTCAAAGGTGTTTTATATTTGTCACTGTATTATTTCTCAGAGTTTACTTATGTTTCTTTCACCATTTAACCTACTTTGATAGATCTATTAAACACAGTATTTTTCCACAGGCTGCACATAATGAAATGTTGAACATTGATGCATTGAGGTTCACCAAAAAAACAACGTCCTCCAGATTCAGGAGAAAACCACAGAACTGTGAAGAAACTACGGTGTATTCTTGTGTCATATATCATGAGCAACAATGAATTGGAACTTTCTTTTTGCTGCTGTTGTAATGATTGCTGATAAAGACTTAACAAACTTTGGTGTTCTGAGTTCTGTAAAACAATGTTGTGCTACTGAGAGTGAATATTCCTCCCTGTCCTTATAGAATTCTATACTAGCCTTCCAGAGCTTCATTGTTAACTGAAACAAAATCTCTGGGGGTAATTGTTGTATCATAATATAGAATTCTCTGTCCTCTAACATTCTAAGCACTTATTTGTGATTGTATTCCTCGCAGGATAAATAATAATGTATCATTTTTTTCTAAACTGTAAATTACTGCTTGAACCCATGAATTTGATTGTACTGTCAGAAATGAACAGTGAATGAAATACAAATACAACTTAATACATAATACATACATCTGTTTGCTTTTGTTTTATAACTGTGAGGGAGGAATGAAATGACAGCATATTCAGAGACACTGAAACCATTGCTAAGTCTTGAGAAGAACCCTTGCATGTTTTTTGCACTGGTGTCTAAAATCTCTTAGACTACTGTTCAGAAGTGTGTCAGAAATGTGACAAATCTCATGAAGCGCTGAAAAAACAACCTAAGTCTGGGAGTAGGTAAGGGATCAGAGTTCAATAAGAAGTTTTGTGTTTAGTGTTTTCTTGTGAAGTCTGTCTTTTAATCTGCCTACTCATACTGCCATAATAAAAAAATAATTTTCACAGGAAGGAAAATTTTATACATCTCTATCTGTAATATAACTTTGATATCTGTAGCTTGTGAAATAGATGGGTGCATAACAATATATTACTACAAAGGTTTCATTAATGTTTGGATGCTCCTCAAAACTGTAAAATATGCAAATGTAGGACTGGCTTGTGTCCACATTATCCCTTTAATTTCAGAAATAAATTTCAGAGCAACACTAATTCACACAGGCAAATACAATGACAATATATTTGTCCATTCTTTAAATTCAGAACCTCCAGCACATGCTGAAATGCAACACTTTTATAATAATATAATAATCATCAATATATAACCATCAATAAATAATAATAATCATCAATAAACACATAATAATGGTGCCAAACACTAAAAATGTACCATAAAAAATTCATCACAAATTCAGTATCAAATAACACCAGGAGACATATGTGTAGGTATGTCAGCGTCAAGGGGCCTTTGCTTTATTACTGTTCTCTTTATGCTGAATGTGTTTAGAAATCACTTAAAGACAAATACTTCTTCATGTATAATATTTCCAGGATAGGTATTTGTCTTGGTTATATGTGCTCCAACAAAGAAATAATAATAATAATAATAATAATAATCCCTTGATCACTGTGTGGGAATTGTTGAAAGGGCAAGCATCACTTTGTTGAATCGTGTGTTAGTATTAACTTGGCTGGTTAATTGCACGATAGCCATGTTACAGCAAGTAAAATCTGTGAATTTTGATGTCTGTTGATTTCACAACAAACACAGTACAGTTTTTGACAAAACACCCAAAAGAGTTTTTATTTTGCATGTATGTGAATGGTTACTCATCTAGAGTGCAACCATTCACATACATGCAAAATGAAAACTCTTTTGGGTGTTTTGTCAAAAAAACAAGAATCCAGCAACAACAAAATAATGTCACTTGTTGAAGGATCCTCCTCAGAAAGTGTGTGTATATGGGGCAGGATACATTTGAATCTTTTTCAAAGTTTTTTTGGTCTTTAACCTCAAATTGCAAATAGGACAGAATAAACTCAGAACACGTGCTTGAGAGAAAAAAAAAAACTTAAAACAAAACAAAAAACATATAATAACACATCACCCCCTGGTGTACAGTTACATCCTCTCTTTCATGATTCTCACCCATTTTGACACAATATCTATCAGCCAGCCTGAAAGCAGCATCTCCCTGCACACTTGACTAAAGTTCATCAGCTGAGGCAGCAACTGTGAGTGAACTAAAAAAAATCCTCATTGCAGTAATTCTTTAACATTTTATTCATTTTTTCTCCTGAAACAGGCCTTTACCCTTTAAAAATGAGAAAATACATTTTATTTTTTGTTCTTTTCAACCAAATCTGTGAGTATAAATACATTTGCACTTTATTGAATGAACACTTTTATGTACCTAAAACTGATTACTGTATTTCAGAGAAAACTCTATATAATTATGTAACTTGATTGTTTTCCAGTCTTTTATGCTGGTGACGTAGTTCATCGGGATCGTCTGAAAGTGGCTAAAGCTGGAGACAGTGTTCATCTATCCTGCAAAGGGTCAGATAAAGGAAAAACTAATTTTGCTTGGATCAGACAAAAGCTTGATGAGAAACCCCTTGTGATCGCTACATCATATCAGTATCAGCCTGGAATATTTCATAATGATTTTGCTAAAAGTGACCGTTTTAAAACACAAATAGCAGCTGGCAGTTTTACTTTGAGCATCTCCAACTTAGAGGCATCAGACACTGCAACCTACTACTGCGCTGTCACATTTCTTTATGAAATCACCTTTGAGGAAGGAACCCTTTTGATTGTTGAAGGTAAGAGAAATATTCAAACTTTTCCTTATCAGTGTTGAGTAGTATTGTGTGTAAAACAGTTCTTTATCTTCCTCTTTCTAGGTGAACCATTGACAAACTACACAGTTCTCCAGCAGCCTGTGTTTGAAGTTGTTCATCCAGGAGACTCTGTGACTCTGCAGTGTTCAGTACTCACAGACACCTCTGCAGGAGAACACAGTGTGTACTGGTTCAGACATGGATCAGAGGAATTTCATCCAGGAATCATTTACTCTTATGGAAACAGGAGTGATCAGTGTGTGAAAAGCTCAGAAACTGGTTCTCCTACACACAGCTGTGTCTACAAACTCACCAAGAGGAACCTCAGACTCTCCGATTCTGGAAATTACTACTGTGCTGTGGCTGTGGGAGGATATATACTGTTTGGGAACCGAACTGAACTTCATATTAAAGGTAAATGAAATCATTTACTAAAAACTCAAATTACTCTACTTCCAGGAGGTCCATGATCTCAATGCATTCTGTATAATAAACCAGTCTAAACTTCTATAGTTTCAGTTACATCATTTTTTCTTCTAATTTATTCATTTATTTCTTCTGAATCATCCAGGTTGCTCATTTTGGGATCCAACCGTTCTTGCTTTGGCATCTTCAAACATAGTATTTGTTTGCATGACTGTAATTCTGGGAGGACTTTTATGCAAGTATCAACAAAAAAGTAAGACTTAAAAGTAATGTGATCAGCATTTTGAAACACATCATCTTCTTGTTGCTGTTTTGTTAACATTACAGAAACATGTACATTTTGTTCTTCATTTCTAAAAGGTGACACAAATGCCACTCGACTGAATCAGGTAAAAGCAAGGGTTGTATTTTTGCCTTTTTTTGTGTGTTCATTATTATCATTCCTTACTCTTTTATTTGCCTTGGACTTTTTATGAGCTATGCAAATGCCTAATTATGACACAAAAAGTGTTATGATATTCTTAAAGGAATACTCCAGTGTCTTTACTTTAATCTCTAAGTACCAGCTCAGTCAGTAGACGAATATAAGTATTTAACTGTATTTGTGAAATCAAATAAACTGTGATCCAACATAGATTGATATAACTTCTTAAAATATTTTCTCATCGCTTTCACATCCTTTGAGGCCTTTGAATTCACATGATAAAATCACATATTTCAGACTTTTATTTTCAGAATACAGTATCATGAAAAATCATGGGAAATGTTTTTAAAATGGTAATCAGGGGGTTGATAAATATGCAGCTGATGGAAATTTGGCTGGAAAACACAAGTGTATTCCTTTAAGGGTATTTGAAGTAATCACATCTTTTTAAACAAATGGGACTTTCGTTTAAAAAAAAACTGAGCAATGAATAGCAGTTTACATTCTAATGCATGACAAGCAGACAGTTGCTTGTATGTATGTTTTGTGCTAGGGTTGGCAAGGTATAGTTATAGTCTTGCATGGAGAATTGCAGAACAAGGATGCTTTGTTCATTTTTTTTGCATCATGTTCTGCTGTAGTCAAAAAAGGAGCAGCAAAAGGAAAAAGGTTCAAAAGCTTATATCAAGAAACTGATGTACATTCAGTTATTTGTAATGCCATTCAGAGCACATTTATGAGACAAAAATAATTTTCTAAACTACACACCCATGGTATAATTTACCATAAGTTCCCAACCCTGCTCCATGTGATCTATCGACACTGCAGTTCTAGCCACACAAGACCCATCTAATAAAATTAGTAAGAAACATGAATATTAGATATGTGTTAGGTCTGGATTGGAGCTAAGCTTTCTAATAGGGCAGGTCTTCAGGAGCAGGACTGGGAAGCCTTACTGTCACGGTCGGCGGCCGCTAGAGGTCGGCGGCCTTTCTGTTTCTGTTCTCTGTTTTGCTTTGAGGCCTTTTATTTTGACATTCTGTTCTTGTATGACGTGTCTCCTTTGTTTTCACCTGCCTTGTGTTTTGTCTCGTGATTTAGGTCTGTATATAAGTCTGTGTCTGTTAGGTTTTCCTCATGTGTCCATTGCCTCATTTTCCCTGTCCCTGGTTCTAGATTTCACGTTTTCTGATTATTCTAACGGCCCCCGTGCCTTGTTTTGTTTCATTTTGGTTTGTTTAATAAACTCAGCAGTATGGATTCCTGGCTCCCAGCCTGTTCCTTGCTCAGAGGTAGCTCCGTGTCTGGGCTTCACGGCCCGACCCCTGACACTTACCCATTAAAACTGTATAAAAGTGTGAAGTGTACAGGTCTCCCTATATTTTGCCTGAACACATGTAAGATGCAGTAACATAGGGCTTTTTATGCCTTCAGAGGACCTAATATCTTTTTTTATTTATTTAACAGTGTAATAATTCCTGCTGAATTAACACGCTTAAGTGCAACAATAAAATTGTTAATCCTTTCCTTTCTTTGGGGTAGAAAGAAATGGATTTAGATATTAAATGAATCCAAACATTATTTATTTTACAGCAGTATACAGGTAGCTTCTATCGAAATTGCTCCAATTATCTAGAACTTACACCAAATTAACAACAACCACTATAAAGTGACATTGACCATGCTTTGACTTATGGATGGAACTGATTCTACAGAAACGCTTGTAGGAGTCCTTATTTAAAAAAAAAAAAAATGTATTAACCCTTATAGTCGCACATGAACATACCTGGGGAGCAGTGTGGGGGATGGTACCTCAGTGGTGACACTAGCAGTTGGGATTTGAACACTCAACCTTCTGATTGTAGGGCAAAACTCTAACCACTAGGCCATTCAGCTGGCCATCACAAATATAGAAAAAGTCTACCCTTGATAAAATCAGTTGCATATGCAAGGGCTCTTTACACAGAGAATCATTGTATAAAATTGTTGATGGCCATCTCAAAGTAAGATATATGTTCATGTCTGATGCAAGCTTCAATTAAAACGTACTGAATGCCTTTTATAAGTGTCAAATATCCATGTTTACCTGTGCACCTACATTACCTTAGTGCTAACATAGAAATCCAAATCTAAAAATATTTATGGCCATAACTGAAGGCTGGATACATTTTTTGAGTAGACTACCTGTCTGATAAGTGGTGAGTAGTCTGTAACCTGGAAGACATGTTAAACAAGGTTAAATGTCAGTGTAATATGCACTTATTTGTGTATTTATCTATAGATTGTATTTTAAGACAATAGATAGAATTTCTAGTAACATTCTTATTTTACTGTATGTAAATCTATATATTACCTCTCTGTTTCTACCTTGTTCACATTCTGTCCCAGGCTGAAGACAGTGATACCATGAATTATGCTTCACTAAGTTTTTCTCAGAGACCTCCTGCCTCCAGAAGAACTGAAAAGAAGATGAAACAAGATCACTCATTGTATGCACAAGTAAAAATAAAAGAGAAAGAATAAAGACCTTAAGGCATGAGCGTTTTTAAAATGGTAAATATTGCATATTGTACTGTATATTTTTTCTATGACCATTTTCTTCTTAGTTAATCTGGCCAGCATATGTAAAACTATACTTGGTTTTGTTTTTAAAAATACATGTTGTATACTATTGTAATACTCATTCTCAATAAAAAAAATCCTAAAACTTTGTACATTGTTCTCTGTTTGAAATCTAATAGCAATTAGGGAATATTTCTCTCCATATATCTATTAGGCCAGGTACATAGATACATCTGCGGATGCGCTGGCAAAAATCTAATAGCTGAATTATAAAATGCTGAATTATGTTTTCTTATGTTAAATTGTGCACTATTGTGTTTAAATTAGAGGTGGGCATAGATTAATTTTTTTTAATCTAGATTAATCTCACTGTAATCTTGGAATTAATCTAGATTAAAATGGCTCATTTGAATTCTGCCA
>JBBPDC010063552.1:0-10932 GCA_037974485.1 Hemigrammopetersius urotaenia
AGAGGCTCTTTGTTCTGCTTGAATGATTCATACGTAGGTCACTGTGTGTCTTAACCAACAGAAACATTCCTCTGAAAGTGGTCAGGTTCAGGGACTGGACTGGAAAGGAGAGTCTTTGAAAGTCCTTCAGGAAGCCTGGAGAACTGTTCCTCAAGACCCCATTATAATGCAAGAAAGTCTGGATGTTTGGGAGCGAAGCATGATGAAATAAGGGGTGGCTCAAGACTTTTGCACAGTACTGTATATTATACCTCACTGTCTGACTGCCAGTAAAAGTTTCCCTCACCAGGTCCGTAGGCTTTGGCCCTCTTTGGGTGCAGGGTTTTGGAGCGCAGTGGAGCTCCTGGCTTCAGCTTGGCTTTGGGGAACTGAGACAGGTAGGTCATCACAGAGTGCTCATCCACATTTGGGTCCACAATCTCCTCTGGAGCGATCACCTGCACAGGGAAGCGATAACAGGGTCAAAACTAATAACCTAATAAATGCATACTTCTGCAAACAAACTGAGAAACATGAGCATCCTCCAGAGTAATCAAGATCAAACCCAGAGGAAGTGATTCAGAGAGCAGAGAGACCACATCAAACACCACTTCAACGGCACTCGAGGCGCACATTAATGGGTCTAAAGCAACTTGACATTTCCCTCCATTAGTGGATACAGGCAAAAAAGAGCTATGAAGGAGGTGGAGTATCAGAATATGTGAGTGGAAGCTTGGGTCACAACAGAGGCTTCTTGGTGCTCTCATGCACTGGTTCTCTCTCATGATGATTGCAACTTAATCCCATTGCTCATCATTTCTTGCGAATATGTTACTAAGAACCAGTTGCTTCTTTCCCCCACCCTTCATGTCAATGCATTTAATATCAGACACAATGTAGGGATAATGATAACCAAATTTCACTCCCCTAACATCCCTTCTTTAAATACGTCCAGGTTAGAAACTTTGTCAATAGGACTTTTAGGAATTTCCCTCATATCCCAAAAGTTTCTCTCAATTAGGAAAATTTACAGTTTTACAGTATTCAGAAAAATCAGGCCATACCTGATTCAGTACGTCGCCTAATTCCTGGTACAAGCCATGGTTATCTCTCACCTTGATTACTGCAACACCCTCCTAGTGGGTCTCCCAGCTTGTATCATAAGACTCCTACATCTGATTCACAGCGCAACAGCTCAACTGGTCTTTAACCAAACCAAAAGGTCGTGTGTCACCTCACTGCTGGTTGATCTGTACGGCTGCCCAAATTAAGTTCAGTCACTCACTCTTGCTGACTAAGTCTTCACCCAGCTATCCTAGTCCCATCATTCAGTCTTAGGTTCCTACTGGCGATAGTTCCTACTATAGTCTGGCTCTACACACGAGGTAACCCCAGTCCAGATTGGTCTTATCTGTTCCCCACTAGTGGAATGAGCTCCCAAAGGCTACCAGAGCAGCAGCATTCCTCTCTAGCACCTCCTCTATCTTTTTGCACAATTCCCTACTTAAAGGTTTAGCACTTGGAACTCTCCTCTGGTTTTCCCACTGTTCTGAAACCTGAGTGTTTCCTGAAATTGTTTGTCACTTTGGATAAAAACATCTCCCAAATGAATGTAATGTAATGCAATGTAATACAAAAGCACCCACACCTATAGTCTATACACTCATTTGTTCTCATGGGAGACCCTCCCACTCCATAGAATGAAGTTATTTATTTATTATTAGCATTTTCTTGTTAGTGTTATAACTTGAGTTGGAAAATAATTCTTCTAGGTCTCTTTGTACCTGATCCTTTGTATTTTATAAAACACATTTAAAAAACAAATGGAGTAGATCAACATCAGTTTCCGTTTCTCACTCACAGCATTCAGCTCTGTTTTGTTTCTCCCTCATAGCTTTCTCCCCATATCGTTTATTCACATACTGTTAACACTGAAGCCCAGAATTCAAAAGGCTTCATTACGTTTACAATAAACCCTTCATAACCACTAACACGAACCTACATAATCATTCATGAAGGCTTAATAGCCTTTTATATAATTATTATATAACTCATGGCTTATCAAACAAAAGACTAGCATGCCTTGCTGCACATGCATAGGATTTTCCACAGGATCAGTGTGTATGCAGTCGTAACACTCAGATATTGGAATATTCTCCTCACAGAATCACGGCAGTCCACTGAGACACTCTGGACAAGAGCGTCTACCAAATGAGTGACAGAAAGAGATAAAGAAAGAGTGGAAATGTGTTTGTGTGTGTGTGTGTGTGTGTGAGAGAGAGAGAGAGAGCAAGAGCGAGAAAGAAAGAGAGAGAGAGATAGAAAGAGAGAGAGAGAGAGAGAGAGAGATAGAGAGAGAGAGAGGTAGAGAGAGAGAGAGGGAGGGAGGGAAGGAAATAGAGAGGTCAAAACCATCTGGCCTGCACATTTGACTGCTATTAAAGAGTGAATGAATTCAGACTGCTGCGTGTCATTATACCCTCCTGAATTACAAGTGCAATCACTCCCCCTCTCTTCCTCTCAGACACACATACGCACACATACTTGCACTTATAAAACCTGTGCTAATACAACATTAGCGAATGACAGAGAACATTGGTGTGATGGCATCAGAATCCCGAAGGGCTGTAAGAGCAGTCTGTGGTGACACTCATTTACTTTAATGTGGCATCAGTCAAAGCCCCTTACAGTCTAACAGTCTTATCAGATGCTTTTATCCAAAGCAACTTCCACTCCCTAACTACAGGGGGCAGTCTCCCTGGAGCAACTTTGAGTTAAGGGTCTCGCTCAGGAACCCAGTGGTGGTGTGCTGAAGGTAGGATTCGAACCCATGACCTTTTGGTCCAGAGGTAAGTATCCTACCCACTAGGCCACGGCCACCCATTTCACCTACCATCCACCGTTTCAGGCTGGCTTGACAAAGGCAAACTTTTTTTCAAAAAGCTCTTTTACACAACTTACACTTTTTAGCTATCTACACTATATGGACAAAAGTATTGAGACACCTGTTTTCAGGGTTTGGGTTAGGCCCCTTACATCCGATGAAGGGCTCTCTACCAAATTTTTGGACACAATTTGGAGAAGGCATGACTGTGCCACAATGCACAAAAGCAAGAGCCATAAAGACAAGATTGCATGAGTTTGTTGTGGAAGAACTTGACTGGCCTGCACAGAGACCTAACCTCATAAATGCTCTACAGAACTTATGGGTACAAATTCCCACAGAAACTCCAACATCTTGTGGAAAGCCTTCAAAGAAGAGTGGAAGCTGTTATAGCTGCAGTGGGGGCAACTTCATATTCTCCATAACTCCATAATAACGTAAATGGATTTGAATGTAATGTAATTAAAGTCCCTGTTGGTGTGATGGTCAGCCGTCCCAATACTTTTGACCATGTAGTGTATTCTTCTTTAGGCCATGCTTTACAGTTCTCAGTTATACTGATTTGGGACTGATCGCATACTGATACAACTCGTCTCTTTAAAGCTGTACTCATTTCTTTCACCTTTCTATTCTTCCGCACTTCATTTTGTGCTCTATGACTTTCCAGTGAGACAATAATCTTGGAAGAGCCGTACAGCTGCAGATCCAAATCGCAGAGCACTCATCCATCTAACCCTGCTATCTCTCCTTTCATCTCTCCGTGCTCCATAGAGACCCACTCATTTAGTTACTCCTTGAAAATTCCCACTAGAGCCATCAGCTACGGCATGAAGACTCCTCTATTGACCCAAAGCACAAAGCTGCAACTGACACCAATTGCACTCATCTATTTAAGCCATCTTTTCTTTCTTTTTAAGCAATCTTTCTTTCAGCTCATAGAAACTGAACAGATTTCTCTACTCCTTACATTTTTAAGTTACAGCCAACACATCTTGTCCATAGCATTTTATACTATCCCTGCTATTCTTAAAGAAATACTGCTAATTCACATCCTTTCATTCTCACAGAAACACAAATGTAACAGTGGTTGTAATCATGTATGAACACAACACACAGTGTGAAATTCTTTCACTGTATTTAATCCATTCACCAAGTGAAGCAGTTGCCAGACAGGAACAATGAGCCTGGGAAGCCTGGGAGTGTGGGGCACGTACCCTGCTCAAGGGTACCTCAGTGGTACCATTAGCAGTTATGGGATTCAAACCCACACCCTTCAACTCATAGGGGCAACTCCCTAACCACCAGGCCAGTGTGACCAAGATACAGTTTACATGTGTTCTGCCTATGTGGGAGCTCCAGTTTCCTCCAGTTTCCAGTACAAAGACGTGTAAATCATTGAAGATGCTAATCTGCCCCTAGTGTGTCTCTCCTGTAATGGACTGGCAACCTGTACAGGTTATTTCCCGCCCTAGAATAGACTCCAGCACCCCAATCAGAATCAGGATCAGAAACCTTTATGAGCCCCGAGGAGATTGCTTATGTTACGACCGCACAGAGACACGGAGACAAGAACAAGATAAAAACGGCAGAAATACTCAGAAAATCTCTATATGAAATACACTATGCTACATACATGATATGCTGGACTATAAATACTGTAGATAAATAACTTAAGTAATTTACTAGTAGCACAGTGGTAATAATGAGTATTGCACATAATAGAGAAAGTAGCAGATCAGTATTATTGACATAAGTAGTGATATTTCATATGGTAAGACTATTGCACATGATAAGATTCATTCATTCGTTCATTCATTCATTCATTCATTTATTCATTTTCTGTAATGATAAGAAGTATAATGAAAATGATTTAAATCCAATAAGAAACTGCACACTTGTACAATCTGTGCAATGACCTTATGACCCTTGTTGGGAAAAGCATCTCGGAATATTATCTAACCCTGCTACCCCCCTGCCATCAAACCTTGGAGTAAAATTAAGAGCCCAACTGATATATATTGTTTGGCCATTAACATCAGCAAATACTGGCAACCTGCGGTTTTATTGATATTGGAGAAAATACTGCAGATATTTATAGTTTTAGGTGATTCTGGCACTGAAGGAATCTAAACGCGTGATCTCCTGATGAAAGGGAAAGACTTTGGGCATTTGTGTCACAAGGGAGCCCAACATGAGATGTTCCTTGTTTAACTTTATGAAAGCAATGCTGAATACAAAACGGTACTACGGTTAGTAATAAAAAACATGAGTACGAGAATAAAATAATAAAAATGAGAATAAAACACATAAGAACAACAGACTATAATACACACAGGTAGCTGGTGGCCTGCTGGTTAGGGAGGTTATGGGTTTGAATCCCAGGACTGCCAGTGGCCAGAGGTTTTCATATGAAGAGAACTGATAAAAATAAGCAACATGAGCTACTGTTGTTTATATGAGTTTAAGAAGCATGACAAGAAATGATCATCAGTCATTATAGCTTTGTTTAGATGAATCATAATCTAATCATATCAGCTGATATTAGTTATCTGATATTTAGATCTCTAAAATCCATATCAGTCAGGCCCCATTAAATGTGCAAAACTGTCAAGTTCCTACTTTCCTTGTTTTCCATGGGCAGTTGGGCATCCGCCCTGCGACCAGAAAGTCCGGGTTCGATTCCCAAGACCGCTAGGCACCGCTGAGGTACCCTGAGCAAGGTACCGTCCCCACACACTGCTCCCCGGGCGCAGTGTTCCTGCTGCGCCCTGCTTCACTTGGTGAATGGGTTAAATGCAGAGGTTTCGTGCTGTTCACACTGTGTGCTGTGGTGTGTTCACGTATGACAGAATGGTCACTTTCACTAATTTAATAATTCACTTTGAGAAAACTGAGAAATCATAATATTCCACGCAAAGTTTGTTTACAGGGTTTAAATAATTAATTTCCATTTGAATCGATTGTTTCTGCGAGTCACTGCTCCTCTTCTCTCACCTCCTGCCTCGCGTTCACACCATGCTGTTTAAGTGGCTGCTATATTTAACCTGTGGCTGCAGGGATAAGGGCCTTCTGGAAATAGTGCCACATGGTATTTAGCACAGCCACAGAGAGAGAGATGGAAGAGAGGGAGAGAGGGAGAGAGAGAGAGAGAGAGAGAGAGAGAGAGAGGGAGAGAGAGAGAGAGAGAGAGAGAGAGAGAGAGAGAGAGAGAGAGAAAGAGACTGACCCACCACCAAAATTCTCACAGCAGGGCAGGAGCTCACTGTATGCATTCCAAAAATTCCCTCTCTCTTAAGGGAAATGGCTAAACTCTCCCTGAACCAGACACCCTGCCGCTTTATTGTGTGATTTTACACAGTGTAGTCTGTATGCAACGTGAAGTACTGGAGTATTTTGGTATAAAGAAGTATTATATACTGCAAGGTACAGTACTATACAAAGGTCTTGAACCATTTTGCTTTGAATTATACTCGTCATAGTTTGGTATACTGATTAAATTAAATATGAGAAATGAGAAAACTGAAACACATGGGCGCCGGAAGCATTTTTAATGTGGGGGGACATTCTACATTCTTGCGCTGGATGCGTGCAGTGCTCTACATCTCGGCTATAGTCCAGGAGGGGTAAAAGTTGGGGAACCCCCCACTTTAATGATTCCGCCACCCAGGCTGCAAAGTGTGGCCTAACAAACCATAACCGGTAACTGGTCAAGTTCAGGGACTGGACTGAAAATGAAAATTGAAAGTCCTTCAGGAAGCCTGGAGAACCTCAAGACTACATCAACAATCCAAGAAAGTCTGGATATTTGACAGCAAAATATGAAGAAATGGGGGTCTCAAGACTTTTGCACAGTTCTGTATACTCTTGACCACTGGTTCAATCCAGACTAGTGAAGGTTCAGTAAATACACACACACTGATCCTCTACTAAAACACTCTTAACATTAATGGAGCCAAGCATGAGACACGAGGAGAAATCCAAACAACGGTGAAGTTATGGCCAGATATTCATCAAGCCGTAAAAGTCATGTTCCAGGGTATTTTTACGCTGAATGCAGAGCAGATTGGACAGAGATTCAGGATCTTGTAACCCGTATTGCACACACACACAGGGTCATTCGAAGTAATGAGGCAAGTGAGTGGACAAATTAACGAATCAGGAGCTCTTAACGAGAGGAGGAAAACCTGTGGGTCCAGTAATATATCAGTAGCATACACTCTCACAAAACACACACATCCAGCACAATTTTCCCTTGCTAAAAACATGATGTCATGCTCATGCTTTCCATCTCCAAACTTGAAATTCCTGGTTGTTTTCCAATGCCAGAGAGCCCGGTCTCCTTTCAGCAGAGTGTGTTTAGTAAGGAGGACAAGCGAGGTTCTCCAGTCGTCACCACAGGGGAAACTCTGTAGCCTGCAGAGCTATGGGAACGTTCTGCTAGACTTCAGGAAAGATAAACCCAATTGAATTCTGCCAATCAAAGTCCACAATGACAATCAACAGTCTCCATCACACCGTTCAGACCCTTGTCTAGCTAACCCAACTAGTGCTGGACAAAATCTGGTCCATACCAAAGCATTGGGGCAGGAGCATTTTGCCTAGCCAACATTATTCTTTAAAGTGATATATCCTTGTGGGTCCCTTTACTGGCCATCCCTTTACTGGCCAAAAGTGAAGGCACTTTTCCATAGTTATACAGGAACCATGCTGTACCTAAACCATACTGCAATGGCACGGAAGTTGTAGCATGCTTTGATTTTCAGTGTATTTCAGGTCAGTAATTTTCTCCACGCAGTTAATGGCCGTCGTCGTCCCAATAATTGTTCATGGAGTTTTACGAACACAATTTTTTCTCTGTCAGACCTTCTTTTGTTATTGTAGCATTTTATGTTTTATTTCACGTATTTGTTTTTCTCTCAGCATTCTTATAAAACCCAACCCAGCAAACTTGTTAGTTATGTCCTGGGACACCTTCACGTTTCTCACGGTGTTAAAACCTCCCACTGAAAATTATCTTCAGCACAGACAGATAGTATTTTGTCAATTTTCCAGTTAGTTTGTATTTCCATTGTTGTTTTTTTGCACAGACAGTAAAAACAAAAAACAAAAAACAATGGTCTCTTTCCAAGTCCTTCATTTATCATGTCAATTTTAGACCAATCAAAAAACAATGAGGCAGCCTGAGTTAGCTGGGTTTAGCACTGGTTGGCACTGCTAAGAAATGGTTTTCCATTACAAATGAAGCGGCATGTACCCGAGCAGAACCTGAGCTGCGGCCCACTTTTGGCCCTGCCGTCAAGCAGCTCGGGTTTGGCTCAGGTACCCAGCTAACTCTATTAGCATTGTAAGACACTTCATCCTGTGTCAGACTAATAAGAATGAGAGAGAAACTGCATCTCTGTGAGGTGATGAAGATCCACAGATGAAGCCCATAAGAGCAGGCAAGGTAATGCACCCACCTGAGGCACTCCGAGCCAGTCGTCAGCCTGCTGCATGGCCTCTCTGGCGTTCTCCACGGGCTGATTTGGGTCCCACATCTCCCAGTCGGGGCACAGACCTGAAAGAGAAAGACTTGAGCAACTATGGTACGAATGTTTATCATCAGTTTAACAGTGTTTAATTTCTCAAAAGCAGGTGTAGGTATGTAAGATTGTCCCGTGATGCTGAGCTATAACACACAATAAAACTTTACGAGGAAAACTAGTGTAACAATAAGAAGTGAAGATGGTAGTAGAGTTTCTGCTTTTAATTCGAGTTTAAAACACCTGACAGCTGTATCTGTCAATAAAACACTGTTTAACGAAACCTACTGGGGTATAAAATTCAAAGTCTAATATTATATGAGCCAATATTATTAGTTATTGGAATTTTTAGCCCCCTTTGGGCATCAGCTGGACCCAGTTAGCAGTTTTCCCCTCTTTAACCCCCTACCACCACCACTCCCTTTTGTAAAGCACTCTGAGATAGTGAAAGGTGATATATAAATATATAACTTTATTATTATTCCTGAGTAAACAGTGGATGAATAGGCCATGACATCATGGAACACCCTTACACTGAAGTATTAGAAGTGCCGTTTCAGGGATAGATGGCAGCCAATTTACATTTACTGGGCACCACGGGTGAATTAATGTAATACCTCCTGGTGTTTATCCAGAAAGAGAGAGTGTTGCATAAGCCTAATTCATCCAGGTCTAGATAACAGTATAGCTAGTAAACCAGCCAATGTGCAGAAAATGACCTGCTAAACACACTTTGAGAGTGCTCCTTTAAACTTGAACACTAATCCACTGTCGTATTGAGTTATTTAGACCTGACCCAGCATGAGCTTGAACAAACAAGTCTCCATCTCCACTGTTTCTCACATTTCCCAGCCCGGGGTCCGTGCCCTTTAATTGTGTCACAAAACAGTTGCTTTACGAAAATACTAGCTACCATCTAGAGTTGCATGAAAACAGAGGTGTGATGTTATTGGACACCGGATAACGAGCTGGCAGAGCATGAGGAGGGTCTGGATCAAGCGAAACTAGAGACCCTCAGACCACGAGGCTGCATAGCCACTGCCAAACCCATATATCAGGGCCAGCTTTGTGCATAAGCTGACCCTATGGAGCTCTACACTCACACACGGTAATTAACTTGAATGGCTCCCCTCCTGCTTCCAAAACTGATCAATTTAGAGCTTTTTCATCTACAGGTCCTACAAAAACTAGCGTAAAGAGGGGAAAACCGTAGTAAACAGGGGCCTCATCCATAGCTAATAGATCACAAAGCCCTTCATCCTGAAGCTTCTATATAAAATGCACTCAGACATGCAGATGCACACACACACGCATATCCAGGAGTGGTAGAAGTGTTTGCTGGCAGGAAATTCTCAGAGGAGCATGTGTTTTCACTTAATCATGTTTGCTGCGCTCGCCTCTGACACTTTCCATGCTGCCACAGTATAAAGCAGCAGCTCGTTAACCGCGGCAGGGTCCCTCATGCACACACACACCCCTGTACACAAACACACACACACACACACACACATACAAACACCTGCACCATGCAAAAAAACATCCACAGTAAGTGGGCCCCTAATTAGTCCCAGAGTAGGGTCAAAAGGCTGGCGCTAATCAGCAATGCGAAAGTTCCCGGTGTTTCTGATTATTCTTAGTGAGGCTGTGATCTGGTGCACTCAAGTGCCCTCATTAACCCTTTGGAAGCCTCCTGACAGTCCATGGAGCTGTTATTTTTAACTCTTTAATACTGAAGCCAGAGTGAGTTATGTGCGTGTCCATATTGGCCACAGTAAACTGGATCAGCGTGTGTAACCCGTTTCTTTTCACAGGGTTTGTTAAGGCGTGTAACTTAGCTGGCAGTAATGTGGTAAAAAGCAGGTGTTGATTTTAGTGTCTGCTAAATGTAAACGTTTAACCGGAGCTTTCTGTGCTGCCATGTTTCCCACCACTGCATAAAAGATGCGTCCTTTATGGTTTAATGTTTTCTTATCGTCCATC
The DNA here is from genome assembly GCA_037974485.1 of Hemigrammopetersius urotaenia. NCBI lineage: Eukaryota > Metazoa > Chordata > Actinopteri > Characiformes > Alestidae > Hemigrammopetersius > Hemigrammopetersius urotaenia. The sequence goes on from JBBPDC010063552.1 coordinate 10,366, forward strand.
ATGGCAAAAATCTGAATACTGCATATTCCCTGGTACATTAGATGCTTCATTACGTTTCTTCTGAAGTTTAATATGTTTGAACAGACAAAAACTGAATGTGTACACTTAATATAGCTGAGCAGGATTAATCAGGATGTCTTTCTCAAGAAACGCAGTTTGCACTGAAATGCTACTCTTTAATCCCTTAAGGCCGTCACTAATTCTGCTGTTTAATCTGTTCCATTTATGTGATTTGGAAACAACAAAGCCCAAAATCCTTACTTTGAGTAAGAAAACACATAAAGGATTAGAAGTCACACATCAGCCATGTTTGACAAAATAAGAAAAAGAACTTGTCGAACCAGACTGTGGTCTGAGACTGTACTTCTACCTAGTAATTTTATGACATGATTTTTACCACAACCTGGTACACAAAAGCATCTCTGGTTGCTCAGACTGAAATCTGATATGCAATTAGCTCATGTACAAAATCCAATCGCCTCTGCTGGCGAGTTTTATTGTCATATACAGGTAACAATGTAGCATCATTACTGTAATGAAATTCTTAGGCTCGTGTTCCCCAACTTT
>JBBPDC010063582.1:0-10932 GCA_037974485.1 Hemigrammopetersius urotaenia
TTAGATTAATCGACTAATCGAAAAATTAGTCGAAAGATTAATCGTTAGAAAATTAGTCGTTAGTGGCAGCACTACTTATTTTTTTTGGACTTATAACTGCTTTACCATTATCAACATACAAAAACTACCAAGTCACATGTACCAGTCGTTTTGGTTGTCAAATAAAATGGCTACATTTGTGCTGTAGGATTTGCAAAGCCAGTATTCCTATAATAACCACTGAAATGCAGCATTTCACATCAAACCACTTTGGATGCCTTTGACCATGCATTTGAATTATGCACAATTTTTAAAAATCCCTTTAAGCATAGCTGTTAGGAGTCTGGGGAGCATGAGCTGTAGAAGAAACCATCCTGTTGTCTGTCATCGAGACAATTATCTGTCTTTTCTTCAGAATCCATGTCACCTCATTTCACCCTGTCAACAGACAACTATAAAAGCCATTTGTTCTTAAATTAGAGGCAAAATGATCCTCCCCTGGCTGGCCTGATAGCAAAATGACATCAAAGCAATTTGCAGCCTAAAGCAAATGCGGCTGCAGAGTTCGGCATCGCATGCAAAGCATTGATCGGGCCAAACAGGGAGAAACACTTCAGAAGAGGAGTAGGATGGGAGCTACAACGGCCTACACACGAAAGCATTCGTCAGAACTTTGATGCAGGTTTGAGCTGCTCTGTGATGCTGTGTAGGCAGTGGCTTGTGTACTGCATGTGATATTGTGCAAGGTACATGTAAGTCCAAAGAGAGTCATCTTAGTTTTTTAATCAACCAAAATGCTCCCACATTAACACTCTCATTTGAACTGTGATAGATAGGGAAGTGTTAAACATACATCTAGATATTTTCACAATACACTAAGGTTGGATGATGTGTTGTTACATACCCACATGCACCATTTTTGTTTGATAAATAAAACATGGTGTCACTACATCCTAAAACAGGTTGAGTTATGCTGTCATAGCCACCACAGCTGAGAACAGAACTCCATATAAAGATCCTATACAGCTGCGTTAGCCCCAGTAAAATATCGGTTTAATGAAATATGCATATATCAATGTAGTAATGACAGCCCAATATGATGTAGTCAAACCTAAAGGCAGGAAAAAGATGTCACTTTATGTGTGTGTGTTAAAGACCAGAATACTTCTGGAGGGGCTGAAGGAAGTGAGGGAGTAGTCTACACTGTAATCTTGGGATCCCCACAGTTCTGTCTACGTTGTACATTTGGCCCCAGCTGAAACGCCCTGAGGGAACTCCACGCTGCAACACAGTGGGGCGGCCTTCATCAGACATCATAAACAACAGTCAGCAGAGTCACGGGGGAGAGGGGGAGAGTGAGGTCACGAAGAGTCTCCGAGAATAGGAGCAGAATGCTTTCTGATAATGAAACTGCAGAAGATCCAACATTTCACTAGGCCTTGAGATTGCTGGCGGCTCATCTCCAAAATAGTGACATCAGCAGCTGCACAGATATACACTACAGCAACGTCAACACCATAAGCGAACAGCACTGCTGTCGGCTGAGCAAAATAACGAAAGACAGGCTTACAGACAGATAAGAGCATGACTAAAATGAAATCACTGGAATATCTTAATGGACACTGCGATTACGAAATGGTATTGCTTGAGGAAACCAGTGATAACGGTAAAGCCATGGAAAAGCTATTATTTCTCCTAAAAAACAGCTCTTGTGGTTCGAGGTCTAACTACAGGCTGTGTACATCCTGGAAATTGCCATATATACGAACTGGCCTGGCCCCTAAACAAACACACACAGCTCTTCTCTGAAGCGTTCAATGTTCAACATTTTTGTTTTAGCTAAATCCACTATGCAGCAGCACGCGTTTGAATATTAACTTAACCTTTTCTAACTCAGGTCACCAACAGCAGTTTAGTGCTTTTAAAAAAAAACAGGTCACAGAGTCTAATGGTTAAGTAGGTTCAGAATAATAAACTATAGAATTGCCAGTGGTCTCATTTTCAGGGTAAATTTTTAAAAACATTTTCAGTCAGTGTAGACAGAGCCCTTATGCTATATTTGTGTGTATCTATTTACAAAGACCAGTAAAAAAATTTTTACAAGATTTTACAAGACCATTTTTAAACCGCTCTATACCTCTTACAATTCAACATGCTATCTTTCTGACATAAATAAATGACCTTTGTTCAAAAAGCAATCCAGGATTCTTCAGAACTTCATTCTTCATAAGCATTTATAAAGGGCATGGGCCCTTTAACTTTTGCTAAACAGTGTTTAGGCTAAATAATGTAAAAATAAACACTGTTCTTTTTTTAAATAAAAGCCAATCTATTCATCCAGTAGCGAATATATAATAAGTACTAAAAAATTCAAGCTTAACCCTACATCACTGCTTTATTTAAGGTTAAACACTTACACATCAGTGTACACCTCTGCCTCGTTGCCTCCATACAGCCCCTAAGTAATACCACCATTAATATTAAACAATGCAATCTGAGGGGGTGAGAGTCTCATTGTTTTGTTCCAAAAGCAAATCAGGGAGGTCAAATGGTAATTGGAATAACACCAGATTATCAGAAAAGTGAAAACAAAAGAAAAACAACTCTTTTCACAAGGAGGTTGTGTTGACAAAGCGTTCTAGAGAGCATTGTCTGTGTAATTATTCATATCTGTATAAAATACTGTATCCTGTTAATTGTGGGAAGCCTGTCAATATCTGTTACTTTCTTTAATCAAACCTGGTTTAAGTTTAAGTTAAGTTTATAAGCAAATATACAGGGCCTGTGTAAAGGTATCCATTAAATGTCTCAGCTACAAAGAAATGACAGTATATATGCAACCGGTGCAGGTCCTTTTCATAGAACATATCTCTACAACACACACACACACACACACACACACACACACAATTATTTTTCAATAAATACTGAAGCAGAGCTAAACAGGTCAATATGTAATGCCTCAATGAAAAAGGCTAATTGGCGTCCTCCCTAGGAAAAAGCTGTGGCAGAACAAAAAATAATCAATTCATGCAAAGTCACCCAATGGAAAACCCTCGGTTACTCATATCCTATTAACTTCATTAGCACACTGTTTGCACAACATATAAAATATTTGCTTCTAAAGAAAGATCTAAAGATCTTATGAATCAGGAACAGTTAACCCAGCGGAAATAGTGACTATGCAGTGTCAATATTGGTATAATCAAATATAAGGCAAATGTTTACACTTAGCAAAGGTCTCAGTGAATTGTTTGATTCAAATAAAATATATTTTTAAAATTATATGAAACCTTTACATTTGGAATCTAGTGGTTTTGAGATACACATATGTAGTTGAGGGCTTTGGTCCTCAAATATAGACTAGTTTATGAGAGAGGAAAACCAGCAGGTTCATAAAGGAAGTTCTCATGCCCTTAAGGCCACTTTTCCTTAATAGTGAGGAAGACCAGAGATCTTTCCTGTCTGTTCTGCTTTCTTGAATACATAGTAAAAACATACTCAAACAAACACTATATGGACAAAAGTATTGGGCCACACCTCAATTATTGAATTCATAACCATTGATACACGTGTCTCAAGCATACCAAGACGTTTTGGACAACTTTGAGGACACACAGTTTGGTGAAGAACCTTTCCTATGCCAACATGACTGTGCCCCATAAACAAGTTAGCTCCATAAAGACATGGCTGGATGTGTTCAGTGTGGAAGAACTTGACTGGCCCACACAGAGACTTGACCTCAACCCCACCCAACACCTTTGGGATGAACTGGAACAGAGATTGTGAGCCAGACCTTCTCCGACATCAGTGACCTCATAAATGCTATACAGAATGAATGGGCAAAATATTGTGGAAGACTGGAAGCTGTTATAGTTGCAAATGGGGGGCCAACTACATATTCAAGTTTATGTATTTGAATGTAGTGACATTAAAGTCTCTGTTGGTGTAATGGTCAGGCATCCGATTTGTTTATATAAAAGTTTAGAAAAAGTGAGAGAGAGAGAGAGAGAGAGAGAGAGAGAAAGTGTGAGAGAGAGAGAGAGAGAGAGAAAGTGAGAGAGAGAGAGAGAGAGAGAGAAGCAGTTAACGTTGTAGTTGTCAGCGTGTTAGGACGTAGTCTTGAAACTGAAGGTAAAGTTTAAGCAGCGTGTCTACTGAAATCTATCGCCAAGGAACTCCTTTGATTTCAGACCTCAGTAACTAAACAATTTCAAAACTGAAAATTATGCAAATTATCATACCAAGGCAAAGCAACTCGTTTTAGTTCCTGCAAATCTGGTAGTTAGTTAGTGTGCAAGCATCCATATTCATTAACATTCGCCTTTAAACATGCAAGGAAAAGTTGATCTGTTGACTAGGCAGCTAGTAAGGAAGTAAGTTAGCAGTTCAGCTATAAACTTTCTAGGTGTCTAACATTACTCTGGTGGACTTTATGACTAAAAGGGGGGCATTAAATAATCCCCGAGGAACTTACCTGCTGAGCACTGCAGTAGTTATGAGAATGTCAACACTGAGGCTGTTAATAACTTAAGAAGCACCCGTGTGACAAAATGGGTTTGCATTGTTTTCTTTTTTAAAAAATTCCCATCAGGTTTCTCATTCAATTTCTGCGGGGGCGATACCACTAACACGGCGACGAATGAAAATGAAAAGAAAGGTCATTTCAGACCGTTAGAATGAAGTTCCCTATCAACTCACAATAGAGTGTTTGTTTCAGATATAGAGAGTGTTACTTCTAAAAATATTTAGATTAGGGAAATTAAATAACTCAACTACGTGGGACCCCCCTATTAAAAATGTAGTATGGTCCGAGCCCAGCCATTGGTCTTTCTCAAGTTTGGAAGACGCAGACAGGTCTCCATGGTAACAAGTGTGTGGAACACTACACCATTGTGGATGAAGTCAGGATCACTGGGCCTGGTTGTTGGGGTGGGAGGTTTCTGGGCTCTAAATGTTAGTTTCATGAGCTTTCAACAGCTTACTTTGTCTCTGTTTAAGCACTGGGATGTCATCAAACCCGAAGAGCTTTAGAGGAACTCTCTTGAAAAAAAAATTACGTAAATAAAGCAAAACAAAATTGTAAGTGGTCTGACAGGAGCACTGAAAAACTCCTGAACAGTGGTGGAGATAGAGACCATGGGTTGTGATATATACAACACATTTACAAGCCATTTTACTGTATATGACATATGACCAATGATTCTACATGTCTTCTTAGTTCTTTATATTTAATACTGATAAATGCAGATTAATGTTATGTATGAAAAAAAATGAATGCCTGTCATCAAATTAATGGTTTAATAACTAACAACAAATTGCTGGAATTCCCTTCAAACGACTGGACATTCAAAGGGGATTCCACCAGTCTTAAATCATAGGACACAGGACTTAGCCAAGCTTATGGTTTACTAATCACAGACTTAACAAAGGGTATAAAATGATAGAATTCAAATTTTTAAAAAATGAAAGGAGAAAGAATCCTGCATAAATGGCCTACAGTCCTTTCTCACCCATGTCATTTCCAGACCTCTTACTACTGCTGACACATTGATCAGGTAAGTAGAGTCGATGTTCTCTGTAAATGCGCTTGAAAGAAAAAAAAAAACATTAGGCCTTCCTGCACCACAAACCCCATTGTGTATTGGAGAAGAGCCAATGTGTGAGGGTTAAAAGGGGGATGGGAGACGGGGTTAATTCGCTGCTCGACACACTTTCACTAATGCACTTTGTTTATGTTTACAAGGCACTGATTAAATGAGATTACCTTATTTTTGGACTTCAAATAAAAGGAGTCAACAAATGAAGCACACAGTAGACTTGATAATGGTGGAGAAAACTTTCCTTACTATTTGTGCACTGATCTCAGACAGGAGAATGTCTTTCTCACTTCCATCATTGAATTACAGAAAGTCTGTTTAGGATGACTGAAGAGGGCATTAGTAGATGATGTAATTACTTGACTGCACCAAGAGTTAAGAGATACACTGGCTATGGGAAATATATGCATGTGTGAAGGCCTATAACATTTTAAATAGAGACAGTTAACCTCAGATGATTTTTAGCTGTTCTCCTACCTTTAGCTTATCTCAGGTTCAACTCTGTAAAACTGGAAAAGACAAAAAATAGAAGAAGATACATAGAACTGGCACCCACCCACAACTGCCAGCAGTCACATCTTTAAACCCTCATTACCAACTCCCACTCAGATCTCAGAGGAGCTGAGGGCTGTGGGCTCCATTGTCCTGATCCCAAGCTCAACTGTCAGTCCCGGCTACGACAGACGGAAACAGAGAACTCTGGGAAACAAAGAAACGCAGTCCTTCAGGCCATGAACCTTAACCGTCAATCCGCTCAGATTACAGATACCTGCCATTAATTTCCACGGCTGTTTTCCCGCAGGGCACAAACACATGATGTTTATTACTAGTAGATCTTCCTCTTAACCTGTTCATAACTGCACTGGAAATGTATATTTTCCATTTCCATAGCTGTCCCTGAAATAGAAGTGGGCCATGCAGACGTGACCAGGCGTGAGTCAATTTAGCACCTATAAAAAAGAGTTAAGAATAAAGACATAAAATCAATTGGATATATCTACATACTTTATATCTAAAAATGTGCAAAGCTTGCATATAAGGGTAGAGAAAGTTATTTACATTATCTACTAGAATAAAACCAGTCTAGAATGCATTACAAAGAACAGCGCCTCCTCTTTGTCCAGTTTGAATGTGTGGTCCTGTGTTCTGTTGTTTCGTTTTAGTTATGTACTGTGTGTAAATGGCAGAAATGACAAATAAAACCTACTTGAAACAGTTTGTTGTGATTTTGTATCAGTAGCCTGTAGGCCCAGTATTTAATGTTACCTAGTTCCTGTAACTGAAAACAGTCTTCTTATTCTGTTGTTATAGAGGAGAACAGCGTGATGTAGAATGAGCTTGAATGGCTCTGTGATAAACTCATAACATGAAAACAATGGCTCAAGATCAACTTTGCCACATGGGATGGGATTAAACAGAAGGTTAACAGTCAGTGGAGAGCTAAGGCTATCCTATCTGGTCTGAAGCACATGTGTCAATCCACATACCAGTCAGAGTCCCCATGCTAACCACTGCAGACAGTGTCAAAAAATGTCCTTGTGAGCATCAAAATTACAACACTGAGCAATAGAAGAAGGTGGCCTGGTCTGTTGAATCATGATTGCTGTGTGCATGGTGGATAAGATAAACCTTTATTAGTCCCACAAGTGGGGAATTTGCATTACAATGGCAGAAAGCGGACAGAACAAAGGTAAGAGCAGCAAAACAATAGATTAAAGCTGATATAGATATAAAGTACACTTTACAATGAATAGAAAAAATATAAATATAGACAGTTGTATGGGTTTGCAAATATATGTGCATATTTAATGTATATGTGTATGTGTATTTGTATATATATGTATGAACACTGTGGATGTACATAAAGGTACACATTGGAGTGTCCTCAGTTGTTTGGTAGCAGCAGACATTGACAAAACAGTCATAATGCAACAAATCGCACAGTACTCAATATTTTTGCCCTAAAAATTGCGCATGTATGTCACTGACTGGGAAGGAGATGGTACCAGGGTGCGCTATGGGAAGAGAACAAGTTGGAAGAGGCAGTGTGATGCTCTGGGGAAGGTTCTGCTTAGAAACCTTGTTATTTTGACAAACACTACCTATCTAAAGTTCTTTGTTGCATATTAAGTTCCCCCCTTCAACAATATTCCCTAATGGCAGTGGCCTCTTTCAGCAGGATAATGCATCCTGCCCTGCTGCAAGAAATGGTTTAGGGAACATGACGTAGAGTTCAAGGTGTTGATAAAACCTTGCAAAATAGATGTCAGGAGAAGACATTTCCTGTTAATGTTTGTGTCTTATCACACTCCCCCCCCACCCCACCCCCGGGCAGAAATTCCATCCTGTAGCAACTAATTTCAGGTTCAGAGAGGCAGCACAACCACTGCCACTACATTTTGTTGCACAGCATATTAAAATCGACAGCAGGAGGTAAATGTTATTGTATATTTGCTTGTGTAGTGATTTTGGTGGTGCCAATAAAATAATATTATGCTCATAAATGTGCACGTGTACCATTCAAGCCCACTATCAGTTTAAATTAAAATACGACGATAATTATTTCAGCCAATCAAGTTATTAAGTTCTTAGGCTTACCCGTGAACCATTTTGGTGTGTCTACATAACGTATTTGGTGTGTCTATATAACGCTCACAAAAGCTACCATGTGGTATTTGTCCTGTGAATATGTTTATGTGTTCAAAAATGAAAGTTTGTTTTAGCTTAAAATATAACTTCAGCATGATTTAGGCCAGTGGTCCCCAACCTTTATTTCGTCATGGACCGGTTTAATATCAGAAACTATGTTCACGGCCCGGCCTTTAAGGAGTGGCAGATAAATATACATATACATATTTATACAAATAAATGATGTGCATAAAAATGGGGATGTTTTAAATATATAATAATGGGGTAGCTTTAAAATATAATAATAAATGTAAATCCAATGTGTACACGCAGCTTTATTAACAGCATTTTCATACATGCTTTTTAATTTATTTTTTCTGTGCTACCCGCGGACCGGTACCACATGACCCACGGCCCGGGGGTTGGGGGCCACTGATTTAGGCCAATACCTAGCTGACCAACCACATACCAGACTTTCAGTTTTCAGAAGAAAACTGTACAAGGAAGCTGATATCAATACGTGAGAGAGTCCCTGACTGTCTGGGAGAGGTGGCATGTCTGTCAGGTCCAAAATAGGGTTGACTGTAATTACACCAACAGTGTCACAGCTAAGAGGTGTCCTTCCCTTTCCAAAAAACAACACTTGGAAGAGCCGAGTAAAGTGCTGAGCTAATTTTGAAAGGGAAGCACTCTGCTTGGCAAGGGTCATGCATGTCTATTGTTTGGGCTTGAGGAGATCCAGGTTCCTAATAACTTCCAGTGAAATGAGCCGAGGTTCCATCCTGACCTAAGTCTGCATTAAAGAGGAGGAGTTTCCCATTCATATAATTATGGCTTCCTCTAGTATTTCAGGAGGATCTCCCCCTAACAGCAGCTTTCTTGCTAAATGACAATCTGTTTTATTTCTTTGAGTGGATTCTCATGCTATGACTGAACATCTATTCTTGATGAAGGCCATGACAGTAATAAGTGCTTTAGAATAAAACACACAGTTATAGGGCTTTATAGGGTTTGTCTTAATGTGTTTGTGAAAAAGATGACAGAGGTTGACCAGGAAAATTGTATGTTCAGTCTTGATGGGAAAAACTAGGCCCAGCAAGCTTTAGCACTCATGCTTTTTCTAATTGTCACAGTCATATCAAACCTCCCTTTCTGTTCATAAAGAGTGGATATATTATAATGAATGGGCTTTAAATCAATAGTGTTGCCTTCATACGGAAACAAATGTTTCTTTTTATTTTATTGTTATGAAAGCAGTGATATGCTCTTTAGCTCCTATAAACTGGTGTCACATGACCAATATGGGAGTGGTGTATTAAAATGCTGCCACTTTCAGTTTAAGTTTTAATTTTACTGTAAGATCATTTGTATAAATACACTGCTTTGCCTGATTTATAGTACAATATAAGCAGGAGAATAAATGTATTATGTAAACATATTCATTTATTTGCATCTTTATTTATACAGTTCCAGAATAGAGCTAATATTCCTGCGCACTGCCATCACACTTTTTTTTTAATCTTCTGGCTTCATCTCCTCCAACAACATTTAATTTTAACTACAGTTTCCTTTCCTTGTATTGAGGAGGCAGCCAGGTCAGACCAGCACACTGACACTCAGTCTCGGCTGACAGACACTCTCTTTCTCTCTCTTGCTCTCACACACACAAGTACGCTCACAAACACACACAAACACAGTGCCTTATTTTCCCCATCTGTCTTCTATTCATAGCATCCCGACTCACAGAGGTTAAAAATAAGCCGCCACGTGGTTATTGTTTTTTGTTTTGTTCGGCTTTTGTTTTCTCAGTGCTCCATCCTTGTTATGATGAATTAATCAGAATCCTTGCAAATGTCTGCCTGATATTTTAGCAGAATACATCTTTTGCACAATTCAGTTGGCCAAAACATAAGTTTAAAGCAGGAATGGAATAATGGTCTAGAACTTTAAGGGGCTTGTGGAGGCATGAGTCAAACCCAGACAGACTTTTAGCTTAAAGGGGGAAAGCCAGCGTACATTCGCAAAAACGTTTTCATTATAGATAACAGCGGCAGCAGTATGTGCTTTCTATTTTTAAATCAATCAGCCAAGACACGTTTGCTGACAGTCTGACAAGTAATAGGTTCTTTAACATTGTGTGAACTGCATACCTTCATCATCACTCAACCAAGTTGTTAAGTGAGTTTAAACAGACGTGCTTGTGTTGTTTCTGATGCTGTACGACACACTGTTATCAATTCAAACGCACAAAAGTGTGTTAGTGCAGCTAAAAACTGAAAAAGTAATAGTGAAGCTGTATGGTAAACCATATATTCAAGCTCATTTGAGATCACTAAACAGCTCAGTTCAGTTATGGCAAGCATCTGACGCAGTTTGCTTATGTGTCTTGTTAGCTAGAGTAGCATAATAGCTCTAGTGCAAAACTAAAGAAACATACTTCATATGCAAACATTGGAGGTTTGGGGAAAATTGTGTAATGTGTATTTTTGCACACTTTCAGTTCAGATGATCAAATAAACTCATGGAATCTAATTAACTTCTTTTATGCATCTCTCTATTTCAATTCTTACAAAGTGGCAATAACCAGTTCCATACCTGCCCGTCCTTTAGAACTCTCACTCTCTCTCTCTCTCTCTCTCTCTCTCTCTCTCTCTCTCTCTCTCTCTCTCTCTCTCACTCACTCACTCCCTCTCTCTCAATCTTTCTCAATCTCTTTTTCTTGCTC
>JBBPDC010063603.1:0-10931 GCA_037974485.1 Hemigrammopetersius urotaenia
AACGTTTTTAAGAGTGTTTAGTATTTACAGTATGGAAAAGGTAATAATACAGTATTAATAGAATGTCTAGTGCAAAAGAATGTCTAGTGCATCAGTGCTCAAGTCCACAACTGTTTCTTAAACCTGTAAACAGCTTAAATCTACGTCAACTATTTAATCGAAATACTGCACATTCGATGCATCTATACAACATTTGTCAGATAATAAGTAGCCAACACCTGCCAAACAATACCAGAACAGTCAGTTCACCTTGTCATGCTAGGAGAGCTGAAAAGACCTGTTATTTTTCCATGATTTTTGCTCCAAATCAATCTTGGGCATCGGTCTGCCCTGCTATTTAAGTCTCTCATCATAAGGAAGATTATTAAATGGCTTTGCCAAAAGCAGGTCAAGAATATTATGCAACGCTTGCTAGCTGGCTGGTTTCCCCTTCCAAGAGCTCCTTCAATGATGTAAAACAAGGTGTAAATTCAAGAACGCAGTAATTAATTTTTTATTTAAAGAATAATATGTACAAATGGAAATTGTTTAATAAACATTAAAAAAATACACAACGTACAGCAGTTTGTGTAACAGATTCTTATGCAGATCCACATGGGACTGACTGGAAATTGAAAACATTTTGTCAGTCAAAAAGGGTTTCCGCCTTTTAGATTGCTCCTCCAATCATAATGCAGCAGCCCAGTGAAAAAAGCTCTTATGTGCCGGGCTATAGAGGTCCAGTGAAGCTGCTGACAAGAAAATTGCATCAAACAATCTACAATAAATAGCTGATTATGAACGAACTTGTTCTGAAGCTGAACTAGGTCTAATATAGATGTAGTCTTGAAGCACTTGCCACTGCACAGCACACAGTGTGAACAGCATGAAATTCTTCCTATTTGACTGACTCTACTGACAAAAATATCTTAGAACATAGTTATCCAAATAAATAACTGTTAATTAACTGATTTTAATTATTTTGACATGATTTTTTTTCAAGATTTAACATGAAAAAACATTTTCTTGTTTCACATAAAAATTAGTCAATTTTAGACGTGATGTACTCCGATGGTATGGAAATTCCTTATTGCATGATGTGCAGAGAGCGACACTCCTATCAACTGTTCCATTTGTCCATTTGGGTCAAGCAGCACGTTCTCATCTGCATCTCTTTGGACAGTGGGAGAAACCAGAGACTCCGAAAGCAACCCAGATAGGTTTTTCTATGATCAAAAAACATAAACAAATTACAAAGAAACAAATGTTCTTATTTGTATTATAAGCTCATTTTCAAGCCTTCACCATTACATCTCATACAATAAACTAAATGTCTGTGGTGACCCCATTCAGAAACAATGCCACAACGATCACCATGCAAAGCTGCTCCACATGGGGATACAACATAAACTACTAAACAAAGCAATCCTTCATACAACACTGAATATCCTCAGCAGTAAAACAGCCATTAGGTGAAAACAACAGGCCTTGTTTTCTCTTGCTAGGATGGACAGACCTTCCTCTTCCCCCATTAATTAGCACTGTGTTCACAAACAGTGTGAGGTGTCTGTTAGCTGATCTAACAGTGTTTGCAGTTGATTGGCACGTCCTAAAGTGCTGAGAGATCTGTTAGTGTCAGGTGGTCCTCAAACGATACGATGTACACGACTTGAAGTATACATGAAAAATTTCTTAGAACTTTGGGGGGTGGGGGGTTGTATGCTTGCTAGCTAGCTGCCAGAAATGGATATGGTATAAATTTGTTATATAATATGGTATAAAATAAGAGTCAAAAATGTCAAAAGACTTTAAAAGACTCATGATCTTGAAGTCAATCTGAATTTAAAATCGACCGTCAAATGTCTTGTTTTCCCATAATGTTCCGTCAAAATATAATGACGTTTTTTAGTCTCTAAAACATTTTAATGATGTCATTGTGTATCACTGGGTGGGAAAAAATAACAATCATTAATATTACTCCATTTGTCTTATGCTTCCCATCATTCTCATCCATCATTGAGTGAAAATTCTCAACTAGCTCAGAGATTATCTTAATAATACTGATGTCTACATCTGAATTTATGTTCCAAACAAATAAAATGAAAACCCTCCAAATTGGATAGCATTCACCAAATGTACACATATACAGTAAACCCCCCAAATTTGTGTGCACCTGCGAATTGTGAAAAATCGCCTATTTTATAGTGTAAACCCTAAATATATTTCCAAAACACTTTAATTTCATTTTAAACTCATCTTAATACATTACCCTTAAAAAATGTCAAAGTAAACCCGTATTCATACTGTACTGCATACACAGCATACGCTGTCTCCCGCAGTTAATTAATGCAAGCATGTTCTTTTGTTTTGCATGTGCTTTCATTTTCTTTGGTGTAAGCAGGATAAATAAAGTAATAATTTAATTTAATTAACAATAATGAAAACACAGTAAAATGTATAGGCAGTCACCAAAAATGAAAGATAGTGATTGAAGTTCATTACAGTTAATCAGGCTCTGCCTCTTCTTCAGGCACTTTAGGAGGAGTCGTATTGTAGTGACCCACTGGTAAAAGTAGACACTGGACAGTGACTGAGCTCTGTAGCTTCTTTTTATTAAAGTTTTTCCTATAATAGTTGAGTTGCTGTAAGGCCACAACTCACGCTTCTAAATCTTGAACCAGCACTAACAGGCTCACCTCTCACTCGCTCATCGGCCACGGCCACACTCACACTATGCCTCACACCTCTTAAAATATTTCTGGCGCTTAAGTTCATTGCCAGAAGCCTCAGAATTTGAAGAAGAACAAAACAAAAAAGACGAGAGCAGCAGCCAGCTGCTTTGTGTTTGTCACAGGGGCCGGGTCTAACCGTCGCGAAAACAAGGTGAACAAGTCCCAAGAAAAAACGAAAAGCAGCGGCCCCTAGTGGCCACTGACCCAATTTAGCTTAATTTACATGAATATTTATGTTACAAAATTAGTAATTTATATTGTTCTTAATAATTAAAAATGCAGATGATATTTGTGGTTTCCACAAGCGATGATTAGTCACTAAGACTGTAATAGAGGATTTCGTGAGAGTTATTACTCCTTATTACTACTCTGAAATCTGGAGCCTATGAATGTGTCCAGTCTTTTGAATGGCACTGTTAAAAAGGGCCTTAAGCATAGAATATGTGTTTATGAAAGATCTATGACACACACTTGATCATCAGAGAGACAAATGAAAACATGGTCATTGTTTGGTCTGGCTCTGTCGGCGTTGTCTGGGCCGTTCTCAACGCGCTGCTCGAGGGACAGGAAGAAGCAGTAAGTGCTACTAACTGTGTGGGCCAGACAGCTGACCGGGGTTTTCTTCCAACTGGAACTTTGTGGTGTACCAGCACCATTTGGTACTCCCACACACAGCAGCAGACTCAAGCACAGTGGCTACTTCATGCAACAGAAAGAACAAATTGAGAAAAAAATACATGTCGGATTTGTTTTTAAAGTTTTTTTAAACATGAAATGTTCACGGAATAATGGAATGCAGACCATCAATCAGTGCATGTTTTGTGCTTCTTCGGCTTGCACTAGAGCTACAATGGGGCTAACAAGTAATGAAAGCTTATTGGCATCAACACACTTGCCTTTAGTTATACATTCCAAGTGCACCTGCATATAGCGAATATGAGATGTGGTAAAAAATGCCTAAAATGTCTATTTTTATAGTGTAAACCCTAAATACCTGTCCAGATATACTCCCCAAACACTTTAATTTCATTTTAAACTCAGCTTAATACTTTACCCTCAAAGACACTGTAAAGGTAAACCCGTATCCGTACTGTACAGTTTACACTGAACTGCTTTAGCATAGCTTCTGATTGGGCATACCAGCATTGCACCTCCCTCGTGACTACCTCATCCCTACATATGCTTTGAGGATAAGGAAGATGGTTTTCTGGTCAAACATTTCAAAAGCTGGATGTAAAACAACTTTGTAGCCCTGCTCTAATGGTATGTAGCGATGGTCTAAAATTGTTCTAAAATAGCTCCCTCTGCCAAACATGTATCATGTTCATTAAAGTTTGGCATAACTTGTCTGAAGTTTGCGTATTAAAAATCTCCAACCACAATGAGAGACCCGTAACTGCATGGGGTGGGATGTAGACTGCCATGGTGGTGACTGAGGTAAACTCGCAAGGCAGGTAGAAAGGAGGACACTTAATACTCAAGTATTTCAAATGAGGCGAGCAGCCACTGGAGAGAGTAGAAACGTTCATGGCATTGCACCACTTACATAAATGAAAAAGTAAAAAAGAGCACAGAAAGGTGTCTGAACATGGCTGCGCCATCCTGAATAACATGTGTTTTGCTTATGACTTAAATGTTTTCTTATCTATAAATATGTACATTTATATATATATATATATATGTATATTAGGGGCTTAACGGTACAGAAAGGCCACGGTTTGGTTCACATTATAGTTCTGAAAAGTTAAGTACTTTTTATTTATAAAGTTAAGCAACAAAAAGTTCTAAAGAATGAGGCTTGGTTTGTTTTTGTTTATTTTAAATAAACAGCAGTGTATTAACCAGTAAACACACACTCTTGCTTATATTTTCATGTACGTGTAAGGCAGCAGAAGTGTTACGCCACAATTACCACAAGACGAGAGGCATGGCAGCAGAGGCAGACACACATCACATGTATGGATATACTTCACTCTAGACCACACAAACAGCACAGTGACCTGCACAGTCTGGAAGTTGGTGTACAAGAAAAGTATCAGCGTTATGCACGGCATCTGACACAGCATCCGCTGGCTAACATGGGTTGATGCTAGCACTGCAGGGAGTCGTCGAGTTCAGAGGAGCGGAGGAGAAAAGCCTCTGACTGATAAGAATAAACAGTCGATCACAGATCTGCTTGATTTTTACTACTGTGCCCACATACAAATAAAAGTACAATTTAAGGACCTTAAAAATATTTTCTAAATTAAAATACATCAAGTATATTTTCCATAACATACTGGTCATTTCAAAATAAAGTATGTATATAGACCATGAAAGCAACACTAGGAGACTAATTAGGAGAATCCTGGGGACATTTTAATCATAATGAACGACTTCCTGGGTTATGGGAATTTTAATAGATATAAACATTTGCAAACTAGGCAAAAAAGCATCTGTTTAGTGGAAGACCATTGGCTGTTTCCAGAGCCTCAGGGCACCCCCAGACTCTCAGGATGGTACAGAGCCCATACCGGATAAATAATGGATGAAACTCTGCCATCTCATTATCTCCCCGTTTTACCCCATGCTGTGGTGCAAATTGGGTTAAAATAGGATTACACTCCTTTTGGCACTGCCATGTTTGATGTGAGACATATGGATGCTTTGGGAATTCTTCATGCCTTTTGCAAAAACACCAGAAGCTGGTGGGTGGTAGCTTCTGGTAAATCCACTGACTGTCAGAATAAATTGTGCTTTCCGATGCATGGGAGGTTTCTTTACTCTTTGTTGTTCGTGTCTCAAGTTGCTCTGAGTGCAAGCAGTGCCTGTGTGGATGTGGAGATCCAAAAAAAAACCGGAAAAAAAAAGAACCTGAGAACATCAACACCTTTAAAGATGATAAACAAGCTCATCACCCAGCTATTATCACCTCCTGCTTCAAATTAAGTACACATGATTAATTATTTCTAGAGTTGGCACTGAAGTGAGGACACTGGCAGTGGTTTCAAAGTAGCTAAAGCTGGCTGGGGTCATGTTGCAAGGTCATGTGATTCGGTAAATTTGGTACATGATTTGGTGGGAGAATATTGTAGCGGGCTTTAGGAGGAGCAGTGGGTCAGAAATTTTAGAATTTGTCCGCATCTTTCTTGTGTTTGTTGTTGTTTGACGTTTGCGCGCTTCCACACGTACCTCCTACACAACGTCATTACCGCAAAGACCGTGAAGAAGTACTAAATTGTGGCAGTTAATGACGTACAGAACGCAATGCCTAGGAAAATCCGATCTGCCTGTTTACATGAAAGTTGCATTGGCACTGATTTACATCTGATTTATATCCAATTTATTTCCACATATGAAACTGATCTCAAAATATCCGAATGCATGCGTTTTTTTCCTGTTCACACTGTCATGGAACAAATCTGTGTCACATAAGAGCAAAAAATCAGAATTGGGTCACATGTAACTGACAGTGTAAACGAGGTCTTAGAAAGCCTCCAATTGTTCACATAGTTACTGTTCTCTTATGGCAGCATAATGCTGTAAGGAGTTATTTTTCTTTGTGACATCTCTGTGGATTCAGCTGAACAAGCTCTCCGAATGGTTAACCACTAAAAAATTTAAAAAGTCACAAATGAACTAGTCACACTCTGATTTACAACGGGCCCAGTTTCAGAGAAAAAAACATCTCTCACCTCTTTCTGAAAGTCCTAGATACTGTTAAAGTCACTGTAAAACTGCTACAAAGATACAATGTTAATGTACCGTCTTTACAGAAAATGGGTGAAATGTATTTTACAAGCTTCAGATGTCTAAATCTAGAATCTACAAGCCTTTAGAATAAAAATTACATTATCAATAAAGTTCTCTCTCTCTCTCTCTACCTCTCACTCTCTTTCTCTCCCTCTCTCTTTCTTTCTCTCTCTCCCGCTCACTCTCTTTCTCTCCCTCTCTCTCTCTCTCTCTCTCTTCCTCTCTCTCTCTTTCTCTCTCTCTATGTCTCTCGCTCTCTCCCAAACAAATGTCTATCTGAATTAATCAGTTTCCCATTGAATTTGTCTGCTATAAAAGAAATTCATGTGTAAGCAATAATGATACAGACGACTCTGTCTGCCTTTTCTGGAGTTTAATAATTATTGAACAAAAAAAACCACACCAAAATGTTTTATTTGAAGGCTACTTATCTGCCAAATAGCCTTTTATTTGAAGGCTAATTATCTACAAAATGTTTTATTTGAAGTCATTTTTATCTAGTAAATACAGTGTTGCCATGTCATAAACTCTTCTGGTTGAAATGGGAGGGATCTTGGTGGGTAAACTGACTGACGTGCAGTAAAAATCTTTGTCTTTTGTCTTAAACTCAAGTCTACAGTCAGTGGGGAAGAAAGTGTGTGTTTGTTAGAAGGGGGGGGGGTATTTTGTGTAGTGACTTGAAGGCTTTGTTGCCGGTCACTCCTGTGAGAGACTAAGAAAGGAACGCAACGTCGGCATGGCAACCAGTCCATCTGGTCATGGTCCAGCTGTCTTGAGGGGTAGAAGGGGTTTGGGGAGGGCGGACCTTTATTTAAATTCCTCGTCGCCGAACTCCCACACTTCCCTTCTTCTGTCTCAACTGGACGGCCTCCTTCATCCCGGACAAAATAACAGTGTCTGCTGTCTGTCAAAGGTTGAGAACGCTTCCCAGACTGCTTTAACACAGACAAGCGTGTCTCACTTCACACTGGCTTGGCATATGAGACCTTGCTGATCATCTGTGTTGCTCGTGTCCTCATCTGCGAATCTCTCTCTCTCTCTTTACAATGAGCTGCTCAAAGTTTACATGATAGTTAAGACTTTTCCAATATCTGATACAGTGATTCAGTCTGTGTGATTCATCTTTATTTACACATGCTGAATAATATCAATTAAATTAAATAAACTGTCCAGATTTTAATTTTAAAGTTTTAATTGCTATTTTAAGTTTAGCTCTTGAGGTTTGTGAAGAACTTTGGTCAACTTCGGTTGTTAAAATGTGCTGCATAAATAAAGACTGATTGATCGATCGATCGAATGATTGATTGATTGATTGATAATATACACATAAAGACTTAACACAAACCTGGCAATACAGCGTGATCTTAAATACCGCAAAACATAAACACACAGACAGCAGCCCAGTATAAACCAAACACACATATGTTAATAACTTACAACCAGGGGCCTAAAATTAGTATTCATTTTACTTATTTGTTTATAATGTATGTTGCTTCTTTGTGGATTATTCCTTACTGACTCCCAGGACTGATTCTGCTGTGCTACATAAGTAAGGCCAGTATGATGTATGGCATCAAAAACGTATGTGGCCGCCCCCTCTGGTCAAACTGAATGATTCTCTTGTGTGAAATGGAGCATCTGCTAACTCCAAACCCTGAAGGCAATATCCATACTTATACTTAACACAAGTCACACCGGAGGGTTTACATCCCATTCACACTATGCTGTTACATTACACCACCATATTGTGTTGTTTGTATTTTTTCTGCTGTACCTGGATTTGGCTGAGGATCATTTGCTTAGCTGAATAGGCTGAGGAATGAATGCAGAGAGGGGTTGGGATGGGAGCAGGCTTGAAAAGTTTAGGCTTTGGTGTCTTATCTTAATTAAAGGCCCTACTTTGCTACCCAATACGGTAATATTTTCCTTTCCTGTGCCTCATCCCAGGGGACCGTCAGTTTTATGATGAAGGCGCACCGGCAGAAGTTGGACCAGAGGACCAGATCTGGGTGCAGGTTGGTTGTTACGACATGCTACATGTAAGTTTCCTCCTTCCACACCATCACACTCCAGCTACCTTGCTGAGCTTGGCAGAGTACTCTGGCACATCTGGCTACTTCCGTCTGATGGTGTACCTCCTTAACCACCAGGTGCTGACGTTCGGATGGGTTCTAATTCCTCTCTGTTGTCTGGGTGGGAGCAGCCGGTCTTGTGAATGGATCTCGGGATTCTCCAACCTTGCTTTGGCGCATTTGTGTTCCTCCACAAGACTCGAGATTGACAAAGAGAGGGCCATTCCCATTCCCTTGGTAGGCCGAACCACTACCTCATCTGAGTCCTCACCAATCTCTCCAGCAGACTGGCATGGGAGAGGATGACCTCATAGATGGTCCACATGTGACTGGGCAGCAGCCCAAACTGGAAGCACCAGAGAAGCTGAAAAAAGAAGAAGTCTCTGCCCCCAAGTGGAACGAACTTCCTCTCCCTGTCTTCAAGCATCTTCTGAAGACCCACCTCTTCAAGGAGCACCTTGGTGACTAACCAGTCCTCTTGCTTATCTCTTGTACATCTTTTTCTATATAATTAAAAAAAGAAACTCGGGCACTTATCCTCTTAACTGTTTTTCCTTACCTGTGTATTGAGCTCTGACTTTTTTCCTTGCTGTCCATTTGACCAATGGTTCTCAACCTTTTCAGCATTAAGGCCCACCTATCCATCACAGCATGTGACGACCATTCGGTTCAAACAGAAAGAACCAGGCGTGCCAAATACTTGACAAAACTCGCTCAACACACAATAAAACAAAACAACTCCAAAACAACTCGCTTTGTTTCATCAAGAAAAAAACACATTTTGCCGACAGAGTGCAGCTGTGCGCCTCTCTGTCTGCGTCACTCAACAGATCTGGGAGCAGTTTTCGGCTGAGAGGACTCATTCGTTAAATAGCGGAGATTGTAATAATACACCAATGGCGTTTTAATAATACACAAATCACAACGAAATAGAGTTTTTTGAGACCAATTGCTGACCAATTGTCTTTTATAATCGCGGCCCAAACAAAAGCCCAGTGGTTGAGAAACCTGGCATTAGACAAACATGTTTCAGACTTTGCAGCATCTTTAACAAAGCCTATCATCACCAGTTTAGCTCTGGGTATGGAGAGTCTTAAAACAGCAAAGCCACCGAGCCTGAATGTTGTTTGCTGCATTTAGGCATGTTTGTAACCAACATGCCTAAACCATCGCCATTTCAAAATCATTCCCATGTGATTTCTGAGACTATAGGGATGGAAGGGGGTGGAATGGAATGATTTGTTATATCTGCTATGACACAGCAACACCAAACAAAGCTCAGTATAACATCTAACACCTCCAGCATCAACACAAACTGGGGGAACTCCCATATAAGGAGTTGTTTTGCTGGATAATGGATAATGGGGGTGACTATGCATATGCTTTGGGGGATTTCACCCATGTGTGGGAAATGCTAGTATACTGCATAGCTAAAAAATGGTAAAAGCAACCAATTCTCCTTTCTCAGCAAATAAAGCCAGACTTTCCCTTAATCCTGTTTCAGGGAACAGCTCTAAGTAGAGTTTGTATTGTCTAACACTTCTCAGCAACTCTTGCACTTGCTTAACCTTTAGAACACAAGCAGCGTGGATCTATGCCAGAGGTGCAACAAATGGAAAATTGGCATCATGCAGAAACCCTTTCTATGGAAGTTCCCTCAGTTTATAATGTAGGCTGAGGTGAGCTTTGTTTGGTGTTCCTATGTCACATAGAACCAAAGTTATTGTAAATTATAAAACATGTAATAATATTTTAACAGTAGAACCACTTCTGGGTTTTTCAAAGCAGCGCCACAAGTGAACAGCCATAAAAAACATAACTGCTCAAATATCTTTTAGTTTAGGTATTAGGGAAAAATGGAAAATAAAACACCACACCTTTGAACCCTAGAGATCTTTGATAGTCTCCGCCCACAAGAGGGTGGGGAAAACTCACAGAGGGAGGAGTGCAGCTGAGCAAATGAGCAGCAAACAACGAGCCTGTAAGAGAGCACAGTTTTCCACTTTTATTTGCTGAAGTCAGATTTTACTGAGATACTGAGGTTTAAAAAACACTGTGCTAGGCCAGGCATTTACTTTTCGCTGCCGTGTGCTAAATGACAAATTAGTCATGTCTGTTAGATTAGCTAAAAAACATTTTTCCAGGAAGTGAAGAAAAATCCCATAATGCAGGCCTATGTAAGTGGATCTGGAGGCTTGGCTGATACCAGGGCAGGTAACCCTACAGGCTCTCTTGAGCAAACATTCCCTGTGGAAAAGAAAATGTACTTAGCTACTTTGTCCCACAGAACAGCTTTTGTCTGGCCTGTTGCAGATAGAGCGAGAGAGCACGAAAAAGACATAGAGACAGAGAGAGAGAGAGAGAGAGAGAGAGAGAGAGAGAGAGAGAGAGAGAGAGAGAGAGAGAGAGAGAGAGA
>JBBPDC010063624.1:0-10931 GCA_037974485.1 Hemigrammopetersius urotaenia
ATTTTAATCTAGATTAATTCCAAGATTACAGTGAGATTAATCTAGATTAAAAAAATTAATCTATGCCCACCACTAAATTAGATACAAGGTTTAGTTCCAGTAGCAAGATTGTACAGCATAGATGTAAATAATATCTGTTACATTTTGTTATATTTTATTTTACATATTTTTCTTGTGTTTGTTTATTGTTTTCCTGTTAAGTAATTTCATTATTAGGTAATTACATAAATGATATTAACGAAAATTAATTGAATTAACTTTGCTGCACAGCTTTCTCCATCTTTTCAGGATCATCTATGGCTCTGTTTACCATTCCGGACACAGTATTACAGTTTTACAACTCACCCAATGACTCCTCTCTTGGGGGGCTTGCTTTTGAACTGGCGGGTGGATCTCTGTTTGAAGCGCTGCGGGCCCTTTCGTGGAGAGCTGGGTCCAGTGACCTTCGTTACAATCTTGCTGCCAGTCTTGGGTTCAGGCTTGGACACCTCCAGATTCATGACCTTACAGTCTGCTTGGTAGCTTATGGAGCCCCTAGTGGACTGACTGCAAGAAAAGACCCACAGAGAATTAAGGTAAGGGGATGAGGCCAAGGTCAAAGACAGATTTAGTCTGACCTATAAAACACACACTGTGCATGACTTTGATGAATGTAAGCATTATAGATTAAGGGCTTATTTCGTGCACCCTTGCCCAGCAGTGTTCTACCTTTGATTTATGCGTTGCCAACAGACTTTGGAATCTGTCAGAGAAAATATGCTGTACTGACCAATTTTTGTGGTACAAACAATATAAAGTACATTTAGGTTCCAATAGAGATTTTTCTTCCACTGGAAAGTGGGGTATTAGTACATTTTCAAATCTTAATGGAATAGTAAAACAAAAAGCCTGGAGTTTTAGTGATATATCAGCTACTACATTCAATCTAAATATCTTGATTATATCTTGACATGCCCTCTAGCCTTTCGGAGATACAATTAGAAAAAGCCCCATATCACAATGAGAAACTCCACTAGTCTCCATGACTCATGGCCTTCATACAATAATACCAGATTCCAGGACTACAGTAAAGCTCAGCTTTCTTATAATCCCCTCCTCGATTGATCCTTCAGTCTTCGAGCTTGATGGTGAACAGGATTCAAATTAATCTCCTTACAGCAAGGACAATGCACAATATGCTGAATTTAATGGAGCTAAAGCACATCAGCCCAGCAGGTAATGTACTCTGAGAGTATGTTCTGAGCCCCTGATCATGGACCTCAATTCAGGTTCTAAATATAAGCTGATAATAACGACAGTCTGTATTGTGTGTATATGATGGAAAGGCAATAAAACCTGCTTGACTTGACTTGACTTGGGGCAGACGTTAACACTAGATACTGAACGAAAAAACAAACTAAACAAAACAGAAAAGGTAGCTTATTTGCATTTTTTAACCAAACTGCCATGGCTGTAGTTCTTCACCCTGCTTGGCATTACACTTAAAAGTGTTCCACATAATTATATCATAGAACAGTGGCTCTTGACTTTGATCCTAGAAGCCCTCTTGCCTTTCACATTTTAGCGTTTTTCCTTCTTTTGCAACCCAACTCAACCCAGGAAAGGCTTGTAAATCAGTTGGTTACTTGGATCAGGTGTGATGGCAGCATGGAAAAAACTAAACGTGGAGGTTGTTAGGCTTTCAGGACCAAGACTGGGAACCTCTGCCTTAGATGAACCACTTTCGATTCCCTTACAGATCAACATTTGAGATTTGTGAGAATGAAAAACATTTTAACGTCTCAAAGAACCTTCACATACAAAAATGGTTCTATGCAAAAGGGTTCTTTACCTTTTTTAGTGCCGTGTAGGTTCAAAGAACCACGTACAACAATATCTTCATCATAACTACAAAAAGAATTTGAACATTTATTGTGATGCTTCTTTATTTGTGGGGTGGCGGTAGCTCAGTGGGTAGGATACTTGCCTCCAGACCAAGAGGTCACAGGTTCGAATCCTACCTTCAGCACCACCACTGGGTCCCTGAGCAAGACCCTTAACCCCTAGTTGCTTCAGGGAGACTGTCCCCTGTAGTTAGGGAACGGAAGTCGCTTTGGATAAAAGCGTCTGATGAATAATGTAAATATATAACTTGTCATGGTTCTGTGTATATCTGTTGCCTTTTTACAGAGGTTCCTAGAACCTTTACAGCATTTAGAGGTTCTTTAAACTTGTTCTTTTCAGTCAGTCACACATCATTTGCATAAATGGCTCTGCAAAAGACTCATGCTTCATTCATGGCATTGCATAAACACTTTTTGATGCTTATATTTGTGTGTATACCAGTGTTGGTGTCAGCTACAATGCATTTCCTACATGCTTTAGATTAGATTAAGGTACACTTCAAAACATGTAAAAAGTAAATAAACAATCAGTTTATGTCTGGTAAACATTCATACAATGACATTAATAAAATATATTGAGCAGAACACGAAACAGTCCAGTCAAGCTTTAGTGCCAGCATTTATGAAGCTCATACGCTTATTAGATTAATGCAGATTTATTAGATTAATGCAAATAGTGTATGTTACATCTGATACTATTACATCAAATATTGTTTCATCTTATCAACACCACCAAGCACAGCAGTTCATTCAAATGTAATAACACTAGACAAGAATACGAATTACACACCAGGTTTTTATGAAGATTTCATTATGTGCAGGATTCAGCTACAATCTTCTACCCATCCTGAGGTACCAGCGCAGCAAAAGTGCACCACTTACCTGCTTGTGTTATCTCTGTGATCTCTGTATGACTTCGATTTGTTGTAAATTGTTACATGCTGGACAACCTTTTTATAGTCTTCAGAAAGGTAAGGGGCTTATGAGGGAATCTCATGTCTAGCCCAAGCTCCTCCCCTTTCTGAAACCAGTGTCAGTACCACCTGAAGCAGTGAAGGGGCACAGGAGGTCACTGCCATTTGTAAAGACTTGTGAAGGGCTTAGAACATCCTGTTTTCCATCAGGGATGCACTTTTCAGGGAAAGGGATGGTCACTAGAATGTCACAGTTAGGCTTTACTTACCTAAAATACTTGCTGAGTACATACAACTGGTCACTGGCCGGTTATCTCACTGACATTTCCTCTATTTAAATTAATCACACATGAAAATATCACACCAGAGCCCACAATTTGACCTTGCTCCAGTGTACCTCAGTAGTACCACTGGGACCCATGACCTTCTGATCACAGGGCAAGTCCGTAGGCACTAGGTCACCAGCAAATTAATGTCTAACTCCAGTGTCTCTTGCAGCAGAAGTAGATTGCTTTTGCTGAGTGTTTGTTCCTCTCAGTGTTTCTTCCTCAGGTTCTTAGGGAGGCTTTCCAGCCACTGCTAGCCTTGACTTGGTATACATACAGTATACAGGGGGTTCTCGGGTGACACAGATCCATTCCTTCGACAGTGATGTAAGCCGAATTTTGGTGTAAGTCGAAACACTTACCCATTCTAACACAGTTGTAAAAATACAACTAAGCTACAGAAAAAGGAAACATTTACTATGCTTTGTGTTTTCATGGGATGCATCATATTTAAATCGGAGGTTATCAGAGGTTATTCTCTGATTTCATTCTACATTAAACATTTTCCATAGATGATGCACCAGAATTTTGCCCTTAAGTGGACGCCCTCTGTTGGCTATCTAGGTGTTGTTGAGTTTGGTGAAGCTGATGTGTCTCAGTCACAGTGGTTCTCAGGGCTGGTCAGGCTCACTGTCCTGCACACGTTCGCATACTCTCAGCTCCCAACACACCTGATCTGACTAATCGCCTCATTAATCATCCGTTTCTGAGAAACACTGAACAAAAATGTGTGGTTTTTCTGTAGAGGCGATGATGGGACGATGCCTGCAGTGTTACACTAATTAAAATGAACTAAACTCAGTTGGTCAGATCATTATCATCATCACTGAAGAGCGATGGCACAGTCAAGTAAAGTCATACTCATTTCATACAATATTCTAGGCTTTACAGGACAAATTATAGATAATGTTAAAAATGCTACAAATGTTGACTAAATTTGATAGACAGGGTCTCATTAAATTAATCTAATAAACTGAAGCAAAGTTTTTTCCTGACTCTGGAAAAAACAAAAAGAAACAAAACCTAACATGGTGACCATCCCACTTGTTTTCCTGTTGCGCAAGTGGCACATTTGTAGCTCCCTCCAGCAGTCCTCAGCAGTCTCGGAGATTGAGACCCCTACGCATACAGGTAATCCCCCATAACTCCATCCATTCAGCTAATGAGTTAATACTGTCTTCATCTTAGCCTTTTCTTAGCCTGGACCTGAACATGCAGGTAAACACAAACAAATCTACATAACTAATTCAAATAGGAAAGAAGCACACATATCAAATATCAAATAATAAAATAAACAAGATGGAGAATGATGTTCTCTACAAAATAAATACTGATATTTCACAATAAATGGATCGAGTGAACATGAATCGAACTGAAGCAGGATTTGTTCAGCCTCAGCTGGTACATGTCAGTAAAAATGTTTAAATTAACAGTGTAAATTACCCTCAGTACAATGACAACACAGTACCACTACATACACACGTGTGAGGCAGCTCTTAAATCCACAAAGCAATGTGGTGAGTGTTCAAGAGGAGTTACATCTGTAAGAACCATCACGTGTACTGTTCCATGCTGCACATAGGCTACAATGGGGATTATTATTATTATTATTATTATTATTATTATTGTTGTTGTTATTATTATTATTGTTATTATTGTTGTTATTATTATTAATACATTTGTGATTATCATTATTTTTGTTCCATTAGCCACAGCTCAGTATTTAGTTAAAACAAATGGTTCAGTTTGTTTGGAGAAAACACTTCAGTTCCTCACTCTTATCACTACATAACTTAAAATAATTTTACAGCACTTTGGGCCACTTTATATATATGACAGCTCTACAGTGTCAAACTTAATGCAAATTAAACTAAATTCCATATACGTCATGTGATGCATCACTAATAATAATTTAAATAATAAATAATAATTTTTTTAAATTAAATATTTACTATGTATTTAGTTGTTTACCCTTGAAACAGGAATGCAATGACATTTTTTTCAAATCTACACTAATGAAACGTTATTCATAGTTACCTGTAGATGGTGCCATTGACTCAATGCAGAACCACTCAGCCCTTACGGCCAGCTCTAGTGGAGGATAGAACACATGGCAGATAGAGTGAGAGAAAAATGTTGGTCTCAGACAGTCCCAAATTACTGAAAAGCAACAGTACTGTGCCATAATGGAAACAGAACTAGACAGGATATAAAATATAATATAGAACAGAAGGTCATTGGTTCAGTTCCCAGGACTGCTAGTCGCACCACTGAGGTACCTTGAGTAAGATACCATACTCACACACTGCATTCTGGGTGCTGCTTCTCTGGCTGTCACAATTTCATACTGTTTATGCTGTGTGCTGTACTGTAGTGTGTTCATGTGTGGAACCACTTCATACAGAACTTTTGCAATAAATAATATTGATGGCGTTTAGCAGACACATTCATCCAAACGACTTCCATTCCCTGACTACAGGGGGCAGTCTCCCTGGAGCAGCTTGGGGTTATGGGTCTTGTCCAGGAACCCAGTGGTGGAAAACTGAGGGTAGGATTTAAACCCATGACCTCTTGGCCAGTAGAGTAACCACATTATCCACAGTAAAAGTTTAGACAAAGACACCATTGTTGACTCGATTATTACTGGAAAGGCTCACTGTGAGTCTTGTAGATGAGGCTCAGGTAAATTCATCCACCGGTAAATACTCTTACCATCAGAACAAAGAAGAGACCCATTATCAGTCAATTTCAACCACAGCATATTTGAACCTTTAATTTCCTGGTGTGCAGTTACATCATCTGGATTTGGAATAATTTCATGATGGAATCAGGGAGAGTGCAGTAATACTTGGTTGTGCACTTACAGCACAAAGGAGGAGAGCAGTAAATACATCCTGATCTCTTAGATCTCTTTACTGATGATCCCCCTTTCAGATTCCAGGGGGTTAAAAATCTCAGCATTAGAATGAAATGTATAGAGGTGAGAGCATGTGAAGAGTGTAAACTGTATTTTTCAAAGTGAGTGAATGTGGGTTGGCAGACCCACAAGACAGGGAGCATCACCTGAACTCATACTCTTCTGAAGATTAAAACAATAGTTCAACCATACGCTTATGAACAAAAATATTGGGACGCCTGACCATTACACCAACAGGGACTTCAGTGACATTGCAATGAAATACATAGACTTTCATCCCAAAAGTGTTGGATGGGGTTAAGGTCAGGGGTCTCTGCTGGCTTGTCAATTTCATCCACACTGAGCTCATCAAAGTCTTTATGGACATTGCTTTATACAGTACACTGGGGCAAAGTCATACTGGTATAGAAAAGGTTCTTCCCCAAACTGTGTCCACAAAGTTGGAAGCATGGCGTTGTCCAAAATGTCTTGGTCTGCTGAAGCATTAAGATTACCCTTCATTAGAAGTAAGGGGTCTAGCCCAAACCCTGAACAGCAGGTGTGCCAATAGTTTTGTCTTTATAGTGTATGGGATAATGTTCAGCGATGGACTGGCAGTCTGCCCTGGATCCAGAATGACCTCAGGAATAGATTCCAGTACCTCCCACCATTCTGATTAGGGATCAACTGCTAAGATAATGGTTGGATGCTAATATTTCTAACCCTGATTGGAAACTAGTAGTCATTACTTTTAATAGAGCTAATTGTTAACTATTATCATTGTGTGCAAAATCTGTATTATTATGTGTGGTAGGTTCATATCATGTGCAATAGTAATTTGTGTACACTAGTAAACTTCAGCATTATTTTTATATATTTTTCTATGGTATTTATATCCATCTCTCTTTCTGACCACAACATTTTGTGTATATAGCAGTATAGTGTATTTGGTACAAAACATTATCAGAGTTTTAATTGAATTTAATGTATTGTTCTTATCTTTGTGTCGCAAGCCTAGAACTGGTGGTATTGAGGAATAATTTCATAAGGCTCAGGAATTATCAGAAATTATGCGTAAGGACCTCATCTCTATAGAAAAGCCACATAGACTGTGGTGGGTAAAACATAAAAGAGGTTAGCAGCCAACTAGACATCACAGACTAGAAGACGAATAACACTCAAAAAGACTTCTGGTTTTAAACATTTCCTTCTCGCATGTAACTTAGTGAAACAGCTTGAAACTCTGTGAAATTGAGTCAGTTTCTGTTGTTACAGTGAAAAACATTGACTCATCAGGGACTTGCAACGTTTGGTCAATGCAGCCTCAGTGAGAAGCTTCACCATTTGGCCCTCGGCATCAGATTTTTGCACATATATGGCATTTTTGTACTCCTTCGTTTTACCCTCAGTGTGTGGTCTTCCCCCAGCCTTTGCTTTGTGTATGATTCTGCATTTGTATTTAAATTAACCCAGTTTTGAAATGTAAGACAGACTCTGTTCAACTTAATTAAGTATAGTACAAATGCCCAAGAACATTATACAGAAATTAAATATAAGTAATTCATTTTTAAAGGTCAGAGAAAACAATAAACATACACAATGTGGACAAAAGTATTGGGACATTACATTACATTACATTAACAGGGACTTTTATGACATTGCATTCAAATACAGAGACTTTAATATGGAGTTGGTCCCCCATTTACAGCTATAACAACTTCCATTTTCCACAAGATTTAGAGAGTTAATTCATTCTGTAGAAGTCAGGCACTGTATGAGAAGGCCTGCCTCGCAATCTCCGTTCCAGTTCGTGCCAAAGGTGTTGGATGGAGTTGAGGTCAGGGGTCTCTGTGGGTCAGTCAAGTTCTTCCACACCAAACGCATGCAGCCATGTCTTTATGGAGCTTGCTTTGTACACTGGGACACAGTCGTGCTGGAACAGAAAAGGGCCTTTTCCTCAAACTGTGTCCGCAAAGTTGGAAGCATGGTGTTCTCCAAAATGGCTTAGTATGCTGAAGCATTAAGATTGTCCTTCACTGGAAGTAAGGGGTCTAGCTTAAACCCTAAAAAAACAAATCTGACCCAATACTTTTGTCCATATCGTGTATCTATTTCAACTCTAACAATGCTTTATGGGGAGTTTTTCTCTCCTGCCACTTTCTCTTTTGGCTCTTCTCCAACAAGGAGTGTCTCTGCTCAGACTGAACCTAAAATAAAGGCGTGCAAGAGCTTGTGTGTTTCTGTCTTAAGTTTGACCTTTGTTGGAACTACAGGGCTTAGCCTAAACTGAAAAGACAGGTGTGTCCCAATACTTTTGTCCATATAGTGTTTGTTCCCCTTCAAAGAAAAATCAACATTTACACAAGCAACTACCTTACGTGCTTCTAAAATGTGCTTGTTATTGAATGTTTGTTTCACTTTCATAACCACTTGGGCTAATAATGTTATTTTATTATTAAATCTAGTTATTTGTTACTTTGTGAGCAAAGAATTAGAAACTTTTTTGACATTTGACATTACATTTGCACTACTACTACTGTTCTGTTCTTTTTTGTACTCTTATTGTATAGCTTTATTCCTCTTGTTGCATTGAGCATGTTTTAGGACAAAAGAATTTCCCTCGGGATAAATAAAGTTCTTTCTTATCTTGTCTTAAAATGGCTAAAAGGGGAGATGGATGCAGATATTAAGTAGATAATCCACTTGCATAAGAAATAGGGAACATCAAAGACAATTAAATGTAAACAAATGTTCTGCATTCCAACAACCAACAAATGTTCTACTTTCACTGGGGAGGACATTTCAACACTGTGGGTCTGAAAGGATGTGAAACTGTCAAAAAAAAAACTTCACATAGAAAATAAGGTAAACCAAAATGAGGAAAGAACCCAATGAATGGGATCTGTAATAAAGAACACACTCTAATAAAGAGTTGTCACACTTAACACTGAACATTACTGATCGTTTAAAAACTACTGTAGATATGTCAAAATATTTTTTTATAGTTTAGCTGAAATGTCTGTGTACTTTAAGGTTAAATGTGTTTAACTTACTTATGTGAAGCCTTTTTTAGTAAAACAAATAACTGTTGCGCAATACTGCAGATGTAGCCAAATGGTTTAAGCTTGCATTGTTTTGCTAGTTGAATGAATGCATACTAAATTAAAATAAATGTGTAAGGAATGCATAAACCAATATGACCTTACATTCTATCCCCTGTTCCTATTTCCTGCAAGAAAAAAATCTAATGGAATCCTTTCTACCCTGCATAGCTTCTTGTTACGTTATGTGTGTTATACAATTATGTGACGCAGCGCCACGAAGTCTTTAAGGTTTGTCGAGAAATTAAAATCAAATGATATCGCTGGCTTCTGTCAGGACATGTTCAAATTTGCATGGTCCATGTCTTTCAAACACAGTTCTGTTATCACTGGCCTTCTTTGTTTGAACATGTTTGATTCGGAGTTGCGCAATACAGCCACTTCCTATATACTTGCACTTCTCAAGAAACGAAACTTAAAGTAGCTCTGTGCTCTGACTCATTCGGAGGCTCTGGGTAGATGCTGTGACATAATCATCCTTACATCTTGAGGTAAGATGCAAAATTTGCAACAACAGTTGATTATCTTGCACCATATTTGTAAGTTCTCTCTCATTTGTGTTCTTTGTTTTCACAGTTCACCCATAAAAGATGCTTTCTACAAATACTTTCTTTGCTGTTGGGTCCCTTCTGTTGCTCCGTGTCTCTGCACAGAGTTGGAGTCTATTTGGTCAGTATAACAATGCATAGTAGACTATTATTTTTGCTTATTAATTTTTTGGACATACATTTTTCCATACAAATAACATTTTATTTTGCACTGACATTTTTTTCATAGAAAGCATTGCACTGTATTTGATGGTTTTTATTGTGTTGTTTTATTCTTCTGAAGTGTGTGATTTTATTCTGCAGGTGCCAAACCCAAGGGACCACCACAGGAGGGTGGGCTGAGGCTGGTGGGAGGTGACCTGCCCTCTGCAGGGCGTGTGGAGGTGTACCATGCTGGGCAGTGGGGAACGGTGTGTGATGATAATTGGGAACTGGCTCAGGCCCAGGTGGTCTGCAGACAGCTGGGTTTCCCTGGAGCTGTCTCAGCCACCAAAGGAGGAACAAATGGGAAAGGTAATGTCCAAAAAAGAAGCGCTGAAGTTATATGAACCCTTTTTGAAACTATGCATCACTAAGATAAATGCCCACACGTTAATGATGTTTTTCAGGCTCTGGTCCCATTTGGCTTGATGACGTGATCTGTGCGGGATCTGAGAGTTCTTTGTCCAGTTGTCGCTTTAAAGGCTGGGGTGTGACTGACTGTTCCCACAAAGAGGATGCAGGAGTAGTTTGTGAGAGTGGTAAGCTCTTCATTAAACAGATTTTAATGCAACAGTTCTTGAAGTGTTTCTGAAGAAAACAAAAGCGAAATTGGTATAGCTTTCAACCACATGAGCTTTTGAGAGGTCACGTGTTATTGGTGCGTTAGTCATAGATCACAATCATCAAAACAGATAACACACTTCCCCATTCCTGAATGGCTTTATACTCTTCTAAACAATGCTTGACATTGGGTTTGGTGACATTGGTGGCTCATGTAAAGCTCAAGACATTGGTGGTTTATGTAAAGCTACTCACTGTATTACAAATGAGCACATTGTGTGTGTGTGCGCGTGTATATCCGCAGAATTGAATGTAATGTATATCTGCAGAATTCTTAAAGCTGTAATTTATTAAAAAATAATACAATTGTGGTAAAAGTGTTGAACTCGATTCACTTCTTTGCAGTCAGAAGTATGTCTGGCGACCGTGAGTTTTCACTGGACCACAGTCTGGGCCTGTCTGAAGACCTTGGATTACTTTTTGACAGCGGGGACTACTGTG
>JBBPDC010063645.1:0-10928 GCA_037974485.1 Hemigrammopetersius urotaenia
ATCAATGTTGTTATGTATGGGGGTGCAAGTCCATTTTTGGCCTTAAAAGCAAGCGTTAAGGATTTGAACTTAACACGAGCAGCCACAGGGAGCCAATTATGATATTTCATTGGTAAATTCCCCTTTTCAGTGTCATTACATACAAAGTCACCCACCGTGGTGACGGTGGTTTGAGTCATTAAGTTAGTGTTTGACAGTCAATGTCTCCTCACTGCAGGTCAACAACGCCACAGCCAGAGTCGTGACCAAGAAGCCTCAGACTCCTCTTGTCAATGGTGAGCTTCCATCTACTCAGCAAATACTAGAAGCGAGTAATGGATACTAAGTGCGTTTTAATATAAAATGGTATCTTGTGCATAGATTTACTGGTCAAAATGTATTTTTTGGCCAGATTTTAATATTTTATGACTCTTAATTCGTTTTTCTCTCTTTAGCTGCAGGGTGGAAGATTAATCCTGTAATGGGAGCCATGTATGCCCCTGAACTTTATACTGGTATGTTACCAGTCTCTCATTCATTTGTTTCTCTTTATGTTCCAGTCTACAGTAGTGGCATTTTACTGTGGTTTATTCTATAAACATGTGATTAAAGCATTCTACACAGGCCATCTTGGCAAATTCAGACTCATTAGCTATGCAAAACCCCTGCAGCATCTCCGTAAATGATTTCTCCTCCTATTCTCTACTGCAGTTGCCAGCTTCCCATATCCTGTTCCTACGCCAGCCTTGGCTTACAGAGGATCCGCACTTCGGGGACGTGGCCGTGCTGTCTACAACACAATTCGTTCAGCCGCCACGGCAGCTACGCCTGCTGCTGTTCCTGCCTATCCAGGGTGAGCTTTGTTCCTTTCTATTACATTAGGGTTTCCCAACGTTTTGAAACTTGCAGCTCACAAAACCACAAAACCTCAACACACAAGAAGACATAACCAACCCAATTATTTAACAGTAAAACAATAGATCACGATAATCAATGTAGTCTTTTTGATATCCCTGGACTGTGTCATCAGACAACATAGTACAAAAATATATCAGAAAATTATCTCTATGTTGGAAGTTATTTGTGATGGAGGAATTCTATACAGGGTGGCATGGTGGCACAGGGGTTAGCACTGTTGCCTCACAGCAAGAAGGTCCTGGGTTCAATTCCCAGGTTGGGCGCAGAGTCTTTCTGTGTGGAGTTTCCTCCGGGGGCTCTGGTTTCCTACCAACACCAAATACAGGCGTGCATTAGGGATAGGTCGATTGAGCACACTATATTGGCCCTAGGTATGAATGCGAATGTTTGTCTCTGTATGTGGCTCTCCGACATGCTGGTGACTGTACAGGATGTACCCCGCCTTCGCCCAATACCCCCCCCCCCCACACACACATGGATGGATGGTTGAATTCTATATAATCAAAAAGTGTATATTATATATAAGAATTATTACCAGATATTTGTGGGTAAAAAAGTTACAAGAAAAAATAAGGTTAAAGAAGTGTTGCACAATATGAACTCTCTTATATCTTTCTTATCAGAAACCCTAATAGATCAATGGTCAGTTTCTGATAAGAAAGATGTTAAAGGTCTTTGTTGGATTTTTGTGAGGTCAGTCTAGTGCCGAGACTGACGTGTGTAAAAACTCCAGTGACACTGCTGTGCCCCTTTCCATCTGCACACTGCTATTGTCACGGCTGTGTAGAGAATTTCCCTAAGACAATTTGAGGTCACCAGTCATCCTGAGATCGGGAACTGACTAATGCTGCAAAAGCTACAAAAAAATCTCCTGCAGAAGGTGACAAAACGTGCACAGCAAATTGTAAAATTGACCTATAAGGAGTTCATGATGTAATCAGTGAGTGGAAGTATGAGATATTTACTAAAATGGATGCTGAGTATATGATCAGCCTGTGTTTGATGACGTGTTCTCTCGTGTACGCAGGGTGGTCTATCAAGATGGACTCTATGGAACTGAAGTCTATGTGAGTTCTCTAATTGTTTTTCACACTTTGTAATTTAAATGCATGCATTGTTACATATAAAGAGCTAAACATTTATTATGTCTTGCTTCTCTTTGTCTTTCTTCAGGGAGGGTATCCAACTGCATACCGAGTTGCTCAGTCACCCTCCGCCGCTGCCACGGCTGCTTACAGTGATGGGTGAGATAAGCCTCATTCATTTGGTATTCGCCCTCATATCCACATATCAGTGTTTTTGCCAACTACAATGTAAACATTTACACAAAGTGGATAGATGGATTTGCTGATCATTATAGTGACATTTGACCTTTGGCCTTGTGGTCATTATAGTGATGGAAAACCACTTTCTGTCCCTGCAGGTATGGACGAGTGTATGCCACTGCGACAGACCCTTACCATCACTCTGTTGGGCCGACAACCACCTACGGAGTTAGTACTATGGTGAGAGATTCAACAGCATTTGTCCTCTTCCTTACCTAAAATAAATTTCTTTTATCTTTTACATGTAGTCCTTTATCCCATAGCTTTAAGTTTAACTCGTAGTCACATAACTTAATTTTAGTATTAATTATTGTTCATTATTACTATTACACATTATTTTTTCTTTATTATCAGTATTGGCACTTTTGGTTAAAGTCCTCCTTTAAAGAATTTGCCAAAGGCTGATCCATAATGGCATACTCTATTCATACATGTATATGTCGTGTGCCCAAAGCTCTGCAATGCTTGATGATATATTTAAAGAAATGATTCCTTTTATTCATAGTTGATTAATTAAAACATGTTTGGAGTTTTGCTTCTTTAGTTTAGCACTGAAGCTACAAAAATTGTTGCTAACAAATATCATAAGTTAATAGTCACCTGAAACTTTTCCATGAATACATCCTTAAAACTTCTTTCAGCCTATTCAAACCACATCTAAGTTGTGGGTCCGTGTTCATATAATTTGGGTGACTATTGATTTATTGTTTCTGTTTGCAAATGTTAGTCGTGACTAAAATTTAGACACCAAACTTGTCTAGGCCGATCGACTGTGTCAAAGGCAAGTGGAGGATTGTGTAAAGTAGATTTATTGCTGAATGTAGATTTATTTCTTCGGATGTGCAGAATATTACACAATGTACATTAATAATGTGTCTTTTTTTGACTGCAGGCAAGTTTGTATCGTGGAGGCTACAATCGCTTTACCCCCTACTGAACAAACACCTCTGCCACAACCCTGTCTCCCAGCTGGAGCCAAAGGTCACGCCCAGAGCAAGACAACCGCTGACCTCATCTGACTCAGGATGGAACTGTCTGAGCTGACCTGAGTGGCCTTCTGTGACTGAACTGAACCTATTTATATTAATATACAGTCTGAGAGAGCTGAACCTATTTATTGAAGTTTAAAATTACCCCAACACTGAAGGCCAAAGTTTGGGAAGATCCAAGTCATTCGAATCTTGCATTATTTAATGTGCTGCTCACAATGCCAGCACTAATCACAGGTTAAGACATCAAGGGAACATCAAGGGAACAAAAACCAGTTCCAGGTATCACAACCAGCTGCATCCCTGTGTGAGATTTTAATGCAAAGACATTCAGTGTTTTGACTGTTTCAGTCAAAACACTGAAGAGAAGCAAGGCCGCGGCTGAATGTTTGGCTGGACTTCCCCTTTAATAGACTGCTTGCCTAGCAGCAGATATTCTTCCAACACACTGCCACTACCCAGTTTGCCACTGTCCAGTTGGGGATTTTTGTTATGAAAGGTTACACTGTAGCATATGGTGACACTTCATACTGAGTTTGAGTGCAGTGTGTCACTTGTTCAGCCCTGTGTGTGTGTGTGTGTGTGTGGGTGTGTGCGTGTGCGTGTGAGTGAGTGAGTGTGTGATTTTATAAAGGTCACATGTGAAACTGAGGTACAGTGATTGTGCTGGTACAGTTCACACACTGGTCAAACATTCATCATCACACTGTTTATGAACTACCTCTCAGCTGAAACCTCCTCATTTCTTTCTGTCTGATCTGGTGCTTCTCTTTTAACAAGCAATGGATGGTTAATTCATTACAATCTAGCACAACTTGTCCTTACATCAGCATGCTGTTTTTTCATCATTTATAAGGTTTTTTTCCCCATAATATTTAGTAGTTTGATAAAAAATGTACCCATTTGATACTCCAGTCCAGAGCATACTCAATCCAAATGCTGTCAATCAGCCAGGCAATGTCTAGTGCCCAGAGTTTGCTAGATGAAAGTAATGGGAGCTTATAACCCACCAGTTAGCATTGACGAGATTGTTCTGAACTATCCCTTTATTCCCTTTCCAGTGTTCCTCTCCTTGCTATCCTTCCACTTTCCAAGTCTCCTATCCATTTCTCCTGCTACTGTTGGGCCGTGGGCGAATACTGAAATTCATTTCGTGCTTGCACTAAAAGCACCGAACTTTCTGCTGGCTTTTCTTGAATTCAACTGCAGCAGAAATGAATCACACCCCTACCGAACTCCCCGCAGTTTCACTTTTTTCCCCTCACTTTTACTCAACAGTCTAGAACACTGATATGTTAAACAGAGAACAGTGATGCGATTTTCGTTAATCACTTAGACAGCACTGGGAGCAGTTGTGACCGTTTCTCCTTCTTTCGTGTCTCTGCTGTAAATAAACCACCTCTTGTGTTTTCCTCTGCGACTGTCTCTCCTTCTATTTTCTTCTTCTTTACTTGCTGCTGTTTTCTGTTCTCCTGTTTCATGTGTTTCTAAGGCTTTTCCTTCCTCCTTCTTACTCCAATATCTTAGGTCAGATTTGTGACTAATAGAGAGATAGCACTAAATAAACAGCCCCCTAACAGTACCTATGAGTCTTCCATAAGACTGGACTGTCACAAGCAAGTATAATGTTTTAACTTGCACAAGAGCAAAAAACAGAAGTTAAAATATAATTTTTTCTGTCGATTTCTTTAATATTTGTTTAAACTACACAAAAACATATTTATTTTGTAAATAACCAATTAATTATGAGATGCTAACATTAACAATGCATACTATGACCAATGAGTTCTTAGTTTTTTAAAATTTGGTTAACATTTAGAATTTGACATTAATTTGTATATATAGGTTTTGTCTCTGGCCTTCCAATATGGACTTCATGTTGGTCTCCTGTGTTTCTGTTTGTGTGCTGCAAGAGGTATAATGATAATTATGAACAGAAAATATAACTTCTAAAACCAGAAAAGGACTTTCAAGGTTATGAATTCCACAGCTAGTAATTTGCAGTAGCTAAACTAATTTGACTGTTTATCTCTCTCTTCCTTCACTGGCTTTGCTTCCCCTGCTGCATGTGTTTGCTTGCTTTCCTGAGCTTTTTCTGGCTTTTTACATTTTACTTTCTTTTTGCTTCTCTCTCTAATTCTTTTTCTGAGTGGATTTCTTTCTTTCTTTCTGAGCTTCTGACTTTGTATCTCATTACTTTCTTTCTTTCCTGCATGTTTTCTTTGTTGCTTTTACTTCTCTTTTGCCTTTTTGCTTCTCTTTTTTCATCATGGCGTTCTTTTTTCTTTCTTGCCATATGTGTCTGTCGTTTCCTTCTTCTTCATTCTTTCTTTCTTTCTTTCTTTCTTTCTTTCTGTCTTTATTACTATTTCATTGTGCCTTTCACTTCACCTTTTTGTCTTTTTATCTCATTTCCATCTTACTTTACTTTATTTATTTCTTGCTTGCTTGCTTTCATGCTTTCTTTTTTCTTGCTTGCTTTCTTATTTCTTTCCTGCATGGTTTCTTTGTTGCTTCTCTTTTGGCTTCTTGCTTGTTTTTCTGCTTGACTTACTCTCCTAAGATGTAGGATCAAAGCTTTT
Organism: Hemigrammopetersius urotaenia; assembly: GCA_037974485.1. Classification (NCBI taxonomy): domain Eukaryota; kingdom Metazoa; phylum Chordata; class Actinopteri; order Characiformes; family Alestidae; genus Hemigrammopetersius; species Hemigrammopetersius urotaenia. The sequence continues at coordinate 5,794 of JBBPDC010063645.1, forward strand.
CTTGCTTTATTTCTTTCTTTGTTTCTTTCTCTTTCTTTTTTGCCCTTTGCCTCTGTCTTTTCTTTCTTGCTTGCTGAATGTCTTTGTCTTTCTTTTTCTTTCTTTCTTTTCTTGCTTTTCTATCTCATTTCTTTCTTTCTATATTTCTTTCATTCTTATCTATATATTTTTTTCATTTTTATTCATTCACTCATTCTTTCTTTCTTTCTCTTTCTTTCTTTCTTTCCTGCATGTTTTCTTTGTTGTTTTTAATTCTCTTTTGCCATTTTGCTATCTTTTCTTCATTATGCATTTCTTTCTTTCTTTCTTTCTTTGGGGCAGCTGGGGGCCTAGAGGTTAGGGAGTTACTCCTGCAATCACTGAGCATGATACGCTCCCTGGGCGTCCCTCATTGGTGGCAAGCCACTTCACCTGGTGAATGGGTTAAATACAGAGAAAGAATCTCACACTGTTCACACTGTGCTGTGCTGTGCTGTACTGTGGTGTGTTCACGTATGACCACTTTACTTTCCTTCGTCTCTTTGTGCCTTTCTTGTCCTTGCTCTTTTTCATCCTTTTATTTTCATCCAAATTTCCTTCTTTCTTTTTCTTGCCTGCTTCCTTGCCTACTGCCTGCTTTACAATCTGCTGTTTTTTCATGGCTCATTTGCAAGTGTGTTGATTTACTCTGTGATGTGTGCCTGGTGTTGTGGGCTTCTCCACTGTGACTTCCTCTCTATATGTGATTTTATCACCCAGATGTAAAATAAAAACATTTTTCTTTTTTTTCTTTCTCTATTTCCTTCTTTCTTTTATCGTTGTTTTTTTTCCTTCTTGCCTTCTTTCTTTCTGACTTTCTTTCTTTCCTGCCCTTTTCTCTTTCTTTTATTCTGCCTTTTATTCTGACCTTCTATTTCTTTCTTTCTTTCTTTCTGTATTTCTTTCTTTCTTTCTTTCTTTCATTTTTTCTTTCTTTCTGTATTTCTTTCTTTCTTTCTTTACCTGATATTTTTGCTTTCCTCTTTTGCTGTCTCGCTGCCAGACTTTCTCTCCACTTCCCTGCATGTCTTTTGTTTCATGCTGCATCTCTGCTGCCACTGTTCTCTTGGCCTCTGATCTTTTTTTTTGTCTTTTTAAAATGTAGACTCTTTTCATTTAGACAGCAATGTCTATGACTGACCTTTTACATTTTACTTTCTGTATCTCTTATAGTTTCTTCTCTTTATTTATTCCTCTTCATTACTTTAGGAAATTCTATTTCTATTTCTCTATTTGCTGTCTTTTTCCTGAATGAACAACTTCTCTTCTCGTTCTCTCTCTCTCTCTTTCTCTCCCCCCCCCTCTCTCTCTCTCTCTCTCTCTCTCTCTCTTTCTCTCTCCCTCTCTCTCTATCTCTCTCTTTGTCTATTTTGCTTAATTTTTTTTCACACAATCTGCTCTCTTTGCATTGCTGTACTCCTGCTTCCTCTGTAGTGGCTGTTGTTGGATCTTCTTACTTCTTTCTCTCTCTCTCTTTCTCTCTCTCTCTCTTTCTATTCCTCACACCATCCATCTCTGTCTCTCTTTATATGTCCCCCCCAAGCCCCACAGATTTCACTGTATCTGGTGCCATCACTGTACCCCTGCTGAAGCTCCTGTTTCAAGGTGTTGATCTACTGTAAACTCACTGTTCTGACTTTGTTTTAATAAAATATCTTTTATCATTAATTTCTAACACTTGTCTGTAAGTGGCAGCAGTGCACTGTACTACTACTTTTTCCACGCCCTATACAGGAAATATCTGTCTATATTCCACGCCCTATACAGGAAATATCTGTCTTTCGATCTGTGAACACACCATTCAACACACCATTCTCTGGAACATTAGCTAGAAGAGGATGATGACTCGTCTGACTCTTCTGGTTTTCTGTGGTAAGTGTCATGCAGGGTGCAGGCGTTATCACCTAGAAACACTTGAATGAAAGCAACTAAGAATGAAATCCAGCTAAACATTGGCTTAATCTGTATTTTATTCATGCCTTGATTGCGATATCATTCTTGCTTGCTGCACATTATATAACACGTGAGTTTGGCCAGTGGAGAGCTTGCTGAGTCAAATCGCCGAACAACAGAAATGACAATCTCGAAACTGATCTTTGATGTGGTGCAGTAATTGTGAAATATAGTAAAGCTATCAAAATGTCAGAAAGATGAAAACAGAAGCATGAATGGCTCAAAATTACAAAATGTAACATCCCTACAAAATGCAAATGGAAAGTCCCACGCTGTGCATGGCGGGAAAACTGAAAAGAGGCAGACGATCCGGAGAGTCAGATAACAGCAATTTCCCATGGGATTTCTAATGCAATTTTCTAAATAATAATGCATCAACTTGTAAACATCTTGAAGTCTTTTTTGCATCAAATTGATTAACATTGATTCATGTATTATATTACATTTTTACAGTACTGTATCACTTTGTAACACTTTATATCACTGTTACTAAGCTGGAATGAATGAGTGGTGCTGCATTAATACATAAATCACTATGTTGACAGTTTAGCAATGTTTCGTTCCACTAATATCGCCACTTTTTTAGTTATAAAAACTGGCACAATTACAGATATCCTAGAGAGTAACTTTTTATATTAACCACATATTTATTAATGATCACATTAACATCAGCTGCTGCAAGTCATAAAAAGTGTGAGTTCCAGTGTGAGTGCCTGAGGGGCAAAAAGCAGTCTTTAAGTAGATTTTTGTTTGGCAGAAAAAGCACAGGGATACAGTGTAAAAAGAACAAGGTAAGTAAAAAATATTCTAGACACTAATACTGTAGCCAGTGTTCTGTTTCTGGACTGATTTATGATACTACCAAATATGAAGAACAGGATACAGGAGGGACACCACTGAATACAATAGCATGTGGTACCAATGTACAGGCCTCTGAAGACACCTTTCTTAAGAGATAAAGATAATACCATGATTTTAAACACTGTTTGCCTGTTTGTAAGAATGTCAAACTCATTGTTACAAAGAATAGTATAAAGAATTATAAAAGTGGAGATCTGTTTAGTTAACAGTTCTCTAATCATTAGTTCACTGTTACCTGGGTAGGATACTTGCCTCCGGTCCAAGAGGTCATGGGTTCGAATCCTACCTTCAGCATACCACCACTGGGTTCCCGAGCAAGACCCTTAACCCTAAGTTGCTCCAGGGATACTGTCCCCTCTAGTAAGGGAATGGAAGTCGCTTTGGATATAAGAGTCTACTAAATGCCGTAAATGTAAATGTACCTGTAGAGTAACTCCTGCATAGTAATAGTTCCTGCATAGTAACCTACTAATGGTAAAACAGTACTTTAAAGTCTTACCGCTCATTTTATGCAGTGAATTATAGCAGCATTCTATTTACATTCTTTAGATTTTTTAAATGCAAACCATGTTTTTTCTCATCTTACAAAGACTAATATGGTACTGATTAAAAGTTCTGCATTACTGACAGAATTTTCCTGGCTTGTTTCAAGGAGCTATGAGGAAGAAATAATTTGTATAAAATTACAGCATGCTGCTCTCCAGTGATAACTGTCATGAGGGACTTTAGTAAGTGAATTTTGATGGACTGTGTTTTTTAGTGGAGCAGGCGTTTATAGTACATCTATAGATTGTGAAGTGCTTTCACTTCTAGTAATGCAAATGCCAGTGGTAATATTATACGCCTAAATGGCATTTGTTGTTAGATAAGTATCTATCTGCTTTTTTATCACAATCTTTATTGAATGGTCACTAAATGAGACGTTAACGTTTTTTATTAAAGATTATTTGGGTATTTCTTTTATAGGCGTGTTGGTATGTCTAATGAAAAGTGCAGGTGGTTCGATGGTCACGTGCTGTAACCAGGTGTTCAGAAATGACTCCGTTGCCTACACCCTCAGCGAAATGCCTCAGCCAAACTGTACACACAGTTGGGATTTGCATGTATGTACCTTTGTTGCTCTTTCACTTTATTTCTTACCTATGAGCCATAAAGCACACAGAGAGTTAGTCAGGGCAGAGTATTGTCACTCTTTCAGTTATTATATTACTAATGTCCGCGAACACAATTTTCTTCATATAGATTATTAGTTTGAACTTACTTTGAGTCAAACAGTAGCTGGAACAGACACAAGTACCACATAAAAGCGACTGTAATTCATTTCAACCTATTTTCAGTCTTTGTTCTCTCACTCTGGTCCTAAGACTGTAACACTGAAAAGCTGAGACTCAGGTCAAATGACAGTGCTTTGTTGATTATAAGGGAGAAAATAAGGACACATTCTCTACAGAGAACACAGGTCTATGCAATCACTGTTTGTTTGCTGAATTTTATTTTGGCCTGTGTAAAAGTGATTCTTTTAGCAAGTCAGCAAAACCCATTTGGCATTTCAAACATTTGCATATGACTAAACTATATACATTTGCGAGGAAATCATGACTGTTGTATAAGTGGGCAACTCGGAACAATGCTGAATCATATAGAGATCAGAACAGTTGTTTTTAGGGGAGAACATGACATTATCTTGTTGCTTGGCAGATTTGAACTCCTACAGGGATGAAGGGCTTCAGTAATGACCTGCTCAAGTATGACTGCAACTCCCTCTAATGATAATAATAGTAATAGTAACAGTAGTAGTAGTAGTAATAACAATAATAATATCTGTTGTAATGGTTGTAGTATTAATAGTAGTACTAGAAGTAGTAGTAGTAGTAATAATAGCAGCAGTAGATAATAATAATAATAATAATAATAATAATAATAATAATAATAATAATATCAGTAGTGGTAGTAGAAGTAGTACTAGTGGCAGTAGATTCCATTAATTCCATCCAGCTGATTTGACACCATGAATTCTGTCAAACATTAAGGATAGATTTCTGAGTTCAAACAGAGTGTAACTCTAATTGGTTTGTATGTCTACAGAATAAAGTCATTGTTGATGAGAATGGAGATGTGGACCGGAACACTGTTGTGTATGCCAGCCAGAAGAAAGTGATCCTGACGATTAATGATTCTGGTGTGCTTTACCACCTGGAGTGCCCGTATAGTGGGGTATGACCTGAATACATTTATGTCCAAAAGTATACATAAGTACACAACAATAACAGCAGCACACTCAGACAGATCAACAATGAGTTGGT
>JBBPDC010063666.1:0-10927 GCA_037974485.1 Hemigrammopetersius urotaenia
AGTAATGGTTCAAAGTTATCTGGTACAGAAATGTAGCTGTCCATAATTTTAAAAAAAGAACATTTCGGTCCAATTATTGAGGCTAACTTACTGAAGCTGGCTAGCCACCTAACTTTGCATGCTCAAGCAGCCTGAAGCCTTTACTGCAACACAACACACATATACAGGCCTCCCAAGTAAAACAGTCAGTTTTATGGATCGGTGCAGTGGAGCAGGTTTTGATTCAAGTTTGGTGTGTGTGGAGAGACGCACAGCTCATACTCATTTTAAGGGTTATGATTATGTTACGTTAGGCAAAACATTTTTATATTACTGTACACTTTAAAGCATTATAATTCTATTTAAACAAACATGTTTATCGCCCAGATTAGATCATGTCAATGCTGTAAATAACTTTATTGATTTCATTAAAAGATAATATTAGTTTTTATTCATATGTTCACTGAAGCATTAGAAACTTCACAGTCCTTGTATTTATTAAAGCTAAGGGTCTCACTAGGCCTGGTGCTACAGCATCTAGTGTCAAACCCCTATTAAAAGCTAAGACAATGCATTCCCTTCCATACACTACACCTATAGATCACAGAACAACTAAATGTTGTGTCAGCTATGGAAGAGGCACAGGTAAATCGACTTGGTTACATTTGATAGATACACTTAAATACACAAAAGAATGTGATTCTATATAAATAATAATGGCCTATAACTATCAGAGGCATCGCAATCCACCAAGCATGTCTTTGAACGGTGAACATATAGTACTATTACTAGTTACTAGTGCATTATTACTATTAGTATTTTTTTTATTATTAAAAGCTGCTAATGGGCTACAATTAAATATACTACTTATTTATGGAAAAAATCCCCTGTGTTCATTAAAAACACATCCTTTTTATTCATAGTTTTCTTTCATCAACAGGATCCTGCCTTTTGTTTTCTGTCTTATAAGCTGTCATGTTAGCATCCATTAACAAATTTGGTGTCATTAGTAATATTATACAGGCCCTTCCTCTGGCTATAATATGAATATTTCCTCCTTTGCCAAATGACCTCATCCTATGTTCCTATATTTGTTCATTTAAGTAGATGGAGGGCTGCAAAACAGCACTGAATCTAATTTTCTAACATCCAAGCTGGAACCCAGTCTAAATGATATCATTGCTTCTTTATGTCGAGAGTCATGTGCTCCTGGGTTGGCTTTTTAGCAAGTCTGGACTGATGTTACTGCCTTAATTGTCAGACAATAGGTCTAGCAAACGGATTGCCATTCATCAGTCTAATAAGTGTAAGCAAGAGAGCCACCAAGGTTGGTGACCATGCATGTGGTCTTTTCAGAGCACAGCTCTTGATTCTTCTACAGACTGAAGCCCAGGGGCAGACATCAGTGCATCAGAGGTGTTTTATAGCTTGCAGACATATGTTGCTTGTTTGTATGTGGGTAGTTTGTTCCATTCAGAAGGCAGGACCTTAGCACAGCCCATATACTGTATATATATATAGTAAACATTTCAGACTTTAGGGCCCAAACTGCAGTGTTTGTGGAAGTTCCCTTAAAGAAAAATCAATTTTATACAGTCTGACACTTACTAAAGAAGGAGTCACTGGTTTTGCTTCTTAGTTTAGAACTGGAGCTGCAAGGCTAACTTTGCTAACAAACAGCGGAACTCAATAGTCATTCCCCCGTGTGGACACAGTATGATTTACTGTGGGCTAAAAGCAACAAAAACATCACTGTGTAACTTTTATTTTATTTATTTTTAGAACTGATGTAGAATTTAGAGTTTTTGTGGCAAAGACAAGCACATCATGAGGACCTCGCTAATTTTCATGGTTTCATGGATGAGTTTTTTGAGGGGTGTATTTACACAAAAATTTAGGTGACAACTCTCTCACTTATACGCCATGTTACTGTGTATTCTTCCGCAGCACACAACCAAACTAGTCCACCCACATAGTCCGTAAGTACTGCGCTAATAGCATAAGTAGAAAAAACACTCACATCTCATTTTCTTTACATTTTTATGGAAGTGAGCATAGTAAACTCAAAATTATTCTTTACACACAAGATACAAGACTCACTTGAATGCACCACATTGCAAGAAATTATGCTTGGATCTTGGTTTCCCTCATGCTACATCCACATGGAAAACAAAAACATATGGATACACATATGTGACCCTATCAATTACCCCAATCCTTTTCTCAGCTTTGGCAGCAAAGTGCGGGTATGAACTTCTCAGAACTGCTGAGACTCTCGCTGTCTTTAAACAGAGACCCTCCTCTTCACTGAGCACTTAGGAGAACAACTACATGAATATGTCATAAACTAACAACACAAATTTCCCCAAAACAGCTGTCTTATGTGTGTGTGATCTGGCAGGGCCCCAATAGAGAACTAACTAGGCTTAGCAGTAGGAGAGACCCGTTTTCTTGTGGACTACAAAACATAGAAGTAAATCACTTGAAGATAAGAGTGTCTGCCAAATGCTGTAACCATAAATCTATCAGTTCCCTCCACGCTACAGCATAGTTGTATAATTATATTGACAAATGTTGAATGAATTTGATGAATTTGTGCTTTTTTTCAAATGTTAGACCTTATATTAAAGTATCTGCTGTATTTCTAGTCTGCGTTTCTACTTGACTCAATGTTTTGTTTTACTTGAGGATGGGTTTAAGCTATTCCTCCCACCTCTGTTTAGACATCCATCCTCCATGAATCTCCTGGAAACCAGACAGGCCTGTGGAGCTCTTATACGCAGCAGTACCTGGTTCCACATGGGGGTCTGTAGCACAGGCAGCCCCCAAATCACCAGCTTTGTACAACCAGATGTTCTCTGCTTCCAGCACATTCCCGTCTAAGAGACTCGGACTGGAACAAACTCTATCTTACTTCTGAAAATACTTCACACTAATAGATGGTACATGGAGTAACTCCTTCCAGGGTGAGCTTTTGAAGGCTCTAAGCTGTTCAGTGTTCCGGCTTTATGCTTGCGTGTCGGGACGTTCGCCAGCATTAGCTCGAGCTTGAGAGAGAAACCAGAGCTTCTGCACCTACACTCCATTCAAAAACGTACATCTTTTCCTGTAGAATATATAATATAAACATGACTGCTGCCAAAAGTAAGTGAACCGACAGACAAAATCGTGTTGATGTTTCACTCAGGCAGAAATTCTGCACACATTTGAATCACGGGGATTTTTAATGCATCACTACTTTTCTGCTTAGTCTGATTACCCCAAGACCAGATCAGTGAATCATTTCCAACTGAAATAATCTCTGTTAAACACAGGTATACATTTAAACACAAGTAAAAGTCAAATATATAATCAAACAAATAAATGTGATATTGTGACGGTTCCGTCAGTGGCCGGTAGTGGCCACTGCTTTTCTGTTGTTTTTGAGACTTTGATTTTGATATTCTGTTCTGTTTTTCGCCTTGTTTCCTGTTTACACCTGTTTTGCGTTTTTTTCTGTGATTACTGTCTGTATTTAAGTTCTGTTTGTTTAGTTCACGTTATCTGTCCATCGCCTCACATTCCTGGTTTTCAGTTCACGTCCTGTTCATGTTGTAGCGGCCCTTGAGCCAGGTTTCCTTTCTGTTTTGTTTTTGTTTAAATAAAGAATCACAGCATGGAAGCCTGCCTTTCTGCCTGGCGCTTTCACCGAAGTAAATCACGGGAGCCGGTTAGACCTGGCCCCTGTGACAGATATCAAGTGGAGATATATATACTGGAGGTCAGTATTTAAGAATAAATAAATAAAAAGAACTAGCAGCATGAATATGAAAATAAATTAACAAACAAACAAATAAAACTAACAATATAGGGACCAATTGCAGCAAGCCTGTATTAAACAGTATCGAATTGTACAGCTTTGCAAGATAAATGGTATTCAAGGCACAAAACTCGACAAACACCTACCAGAATGTCTCTTGCTTATATGTGGCCGTTTGAACAACTAAAATATGGTGAGATCATTGATATTAACTGACCTGTAGGGTTATTCTATATCGCATTTGCTGTATTTACTGCACACAGCCAGTGCACTGCAGATTCTTGCTGTATTCCTTCCTAACAGTGCTCAAGATTAATCATGTTTCTTCATCTCCTTTTTATGCGTACCACCTTTACCTCGCCTCATTTCAGAATGTTTATGTTGAAGGCTTCCGGTGTTACAGCCAATTATTGATGAGCCATTCCAAAATACCAACCTGTGACTCCCCTGAAGCAGTTTCCACTGAACCAGTGCTCACCCACTGAGCTTAAAGGGCCCATATAATAAGATGTATAAAATAAATCACTTTTCTTGGAACATAAGACTAATAAAACCTGATAAAAGACCCAATTCATATGTTCCATGCAAACAAACTGATCTGCAAAACGAATCACTTTGATCGAATTGGATTTGTGATGTCACAAACACAAATACGTTCACATATACATTATACGGACAAAAATGTTAGGACACACTTGTCTTCCAGTGAAGGGCAATCTTAATACTTCAGCATACCAGGACATTTTGGACAATGTCATGCTTCCAACTTTGTGGACAAAGTTTGGAGAATAATCTTTTCTATTCCAGCATGACTGTGACCCAGTGCACAAAGCAAGCTCCATAAAGACACTGCTGGATGAGTGTGGAAGAACTAGACTGACCCACACAGAGCCCTGACCTCAACCCCATCCAGCACCTTTGGAATGAACTGGAACAGAGATTGCGAGCCAGACCTTCTCCAACATCAGTGTCTGACCTCATAAATGCTCTACAGAAGGAATGGGCTCAGAAACTCCAAAATCATGTGGAAAGTCTTCCAATGTGAGTGGAAGCTGTTATAGCTGCAAGGGGATCAACTCCATATTAAAGAAGCACAATACAGGGCAAATCGGAATCGGTCTTAAAGGCACAGTAAGAAGAACAGCCTGTTAGATACTAAGGGATAAAGTGAGATGGAAAATGTCAAATTAATCTGCATTAAAAAAAAAAGGCAAAATACACCCTTCTGGTAACCTTTTTACTTGTTTGTTTTCACAGTGTTTATATCTTTTCTGCATAATGAAACCATTACAAATCATTCAGGGTGATTTGATGTGTAATGGACAGCCATGGTGACAGAACCAGACATCTCAAACGCTTGATGACTAAACAACAGACATATATTACATGAAATACACTGTTAAATGTTTGATGTTTTGTAATATTTTTGTAAAGCTTTTGGCCTAAATTTTATTTTTAAACGGTAATCCTTGAAAGCATATAATGTATGTATTAACCATCTTTAATACATACACTATATGGACAAAAGTATTGGGACGTGTGGCCATTACACACTTTAATGTAGACTTTATAATATGGAGATGGTCTCCTTTGCAGCTAAAACACAAGATTTTGGAGTCTCTGTGGGAATTTGAGCCCATTCGTTCTGCAGAGCATTTATGAGGTCAGACACTGATGTTGGACGAGAAGGCCTGGCTCTATGATCTTTAGAGTTCCTCCCAAAGGTGTTAGATGGGGTGGAGGTCAGGACTCCAGTCAAGTTCTTCCACGCTGAACTCATCCAGCCATGTCTTTACGGAGTTTGCTTTGTGCACAGTCATTAAGATCGAGCCGAAACCCTGAAAAACAGGCATGTCCTAAAACTTTTGTTCATATGGTGTACAAAAGCTCACTTGTAGGTAACGCACTGCTGGCCTCGACGTAAATAAAGTCAATTAAATTTTTAGATAACATGATTAAATTTGTCTCATGGGCGTCGCGGACCCTGGTTCCACTGATCACCACTGAGAAGAGAAATGTTAGTCTGTACGTTTCTCTAAGGAAGCATCTGACATCAAATCACTTTGTTTACATCTGGACGACTAAATTATGCACAAAGTTTGAAAAATTGTTGGAAATTCCCTCTAATTTACTTTTGCCAACTCAGAGAGACAATCGACAATGTGTTTTAAATTATGCACGCAAAGTCGCGCGCGCACGTGTGTGTGAGAGAGTGTGTGTGTGACGTCACGCTCAAATTCAGCGGTCCTCTAAGTGGTGCTCTCTCTCTCTCGGTTTGTCTTACTCTTTCTCTCTCTCTCACTCCCCCATCACTCTAAGTGGTGCTCTCACTCTCTCCCTCTCTGACTCTCTCTCTCTCTCTATGTGGTCGTATCTCTCTCTCTCAAGCCCCCCTCTCTGTGGCTCCCCCCACTCTCTAAGTAGTGCTCTCTCTCGCTCCCCCCTTTCTCTAAGTGGTTCTCTCTCTCTCTCTCTCTCTCTCTCTCTCTCTCTCTCTCTCTCTCTCTCTCTCTCTGTCTCTCTCTCTCTCTGTGTCTCTCTTTCTCTCTGCGAGTCTAACGGGAGAAAATGCCTCCAGCTGCATCTACTGCTCTCACCTCCATGGATGGAAGATGAAAATACACCACGATTCTGGACTTTACACCACAGCGCCGGGCTCATCTCTCCATTCTTGACACTTTTATCATTTTCCTTCTTCTTCGGAGAACAAACTTTTTGGACTTGTTTGGCTTTCAGCTGCTGTAGAAGAGAGGATAAACACTTGTGGAGTTATTCGCCTCAGCCGCAGGGAGACTCCTCCAGCCGTAAGTATTTCACTCTTACAGCTCTTTCAACCCGGTTAAAGCTTTAAGAGCGGAACACACACCTCATTCGGAATTCGTTTTTCACTTGCAAAAAAAAGCCTTTGTATCGCCAGGTTTAGAGAGATTCGTGGTTATAGAAGTTGGTGTTTTTCTCATGGTACTTTAAAAGTCAGTATAACCTTAAGAGTCTCTGGTGAGCTGAGTGGTCTCTCTGGCTTATTGCGCGTGGCAAAAACACCCAGACGCACACACGACTGGTGAGAAAGTTAGGAGAAAGTGTTCTACCTGGTTTTAAAGAGCAATTTGGCTGCTTTAAGACTAATTTTTGGTCGAAATGTTCTGTTCGAAATGCTGTTGGTGTCTTAAGTGCTGCGTTTTGTTGAGGCGCAGCCTGGTTTACCTTCATCTCAGTCAGGGCACTTTCGTGAGCTCAGAATTAGGCTGCAGCTCATATTTGTCTGGTAGTAAAAGAGTTTCTGCTGATTTTGGCATTAGCCCAGTGTGCACGCCTCGACTGCATCACAACTCTCTGCCCTGGGTGGAGGACTACGTTTCAAAACAGCACCTTCTCTTGACCCTCTTTTCTGGTCAGTACTCGTACATTATATGGACAAAAGTATTGGGACGTAATATGAATTTGGTCCCTCCCTTTGCAGCTATAACAGCTTCTCTTCTTGGAAGGCTTTCCACAAGATTTTGGAGTTTCTGTGGGAATTTGTCCCTATTCATTCTATAGAGCATTTAACAGGTCAGCTTCTGATGCTGGACGAGAAAGCCCGGCTCCGTTCCTGTACCTCCCATGGATGGGGTTGAGGTCAGGGCTCTGTGTGGGCCAGTCAATTTGTTCCACTTTGCTTTGTGCACTTGGAGAAGCATTAACATTGCCTTCACTAAGACCATACCCTGTCCCAATACTTATGTCCAAATAGTGTAAATTTTTACCACTGCTCAGCTGACTTGCATTTTCCTCATTCAGTTGTGGTTCTGTGATGTGGTCGCACTCTAGTCTTGGAGAAAGGTCACCCTCTGTGTCACCTCCGCTCTGGACTAAGTTTCGCTGTCTCATCACATATTCTGGCTTCCAAGACCCAGATTAAGCCTAAATCTAGACCCCAGTGAGTTTTCTCATTTGTAATTCTCAGTTGACACTGAAATTTAGCCCAGGATTAGGCTTAATCCATGTCCGGAGGCGGGTTGCACATAGTGTTCTCCACATGTATTATTGTTCATATAACCAGCTGATCTCATTTTTCATGGTGTCTCATAAAAAACATAGTGGGGGGAAAAAGCAAAAAGCTTGTTTCATTAGAGAGTGCTTTAACTTTCCGAAGACTATGCTTTAGCGAGTGGGCGTGGACATAAGAGGAGCAGTTTTTAATTTAGATAATTAGAGTTAATGAGTGCATCTCTACAGGAACGTTGTGATTTTAGTTTTACTATGATGCACCAGTGGGTTCGCTGTTTGCTAGAATGTCAAATTCCATAAACCTCCCGTTCCCTGAGGGATCTTACAGCCGTGTTGTAGTTGTTGCGTCACCTTGTTTGAATTACAGGCACCTAGATTACAGGCACAATTCTTTGTACAAAGGACACTTATTTTTGAGGTATTGGGTGGCGCGTGTCATATGCAGCATTTAGTGTCCAGGGATCAGCTTGGCCAGTAGGTGGTCTGTTGCTTGCCAGGCAGGAAAAGAAACACACACACACACACATGCACACAGATATTTCTTTGTCGACTCCCAGGTCAGGTGTGGGTCCTGCCCTTCCTGCTCTGTATTATGGTTGCTGAATGGAAACATCAAACTCTGAAATGTGTTCAGTGCCCTTTAATTAAAGGAGTGGTGCCTCTCTAAAAAAGTGTCCCGATAGGCCTGGCCGCACAGTCTCGACCTGCCACAGTTAAATGACTTGTTCCATTGTGTGGTATCACTGCGTCCCACCCAAACACAGTGCGGCGGCTTTGCCAGCCGGATATAAATAAAACCAGTCTATTGTGATGTTTATGGTTTGATTTGAGATTCTTTTTTCAGCCCTCAGCTTTGAAACATGTGGGAAGCTGTTCAAAGCTGGGTTGTGACCGTACACATATTAATATCCAGCGTCTTCAGTTCACTTCTGCACTTCTGTTTGTTTAGCTCATACAATCCATATAAAGCAAATAGGTGGCTAAAAGAGTGCAATTTAAATTTGTTTTTGTGATTTCCCATATATTCACCTATTCAGCCGATAGCTGCAGAGCTCCGCCCATTCTAATGTTAGATAGAGCATTTTAGCCCTATTTTTTGAATGAGGGCTTATTAGAATCAAGGTCATTTACATATATCAGCCTTGAAGGGCCAGTAACAACAGCAGCCAGATCTAAGGCATTAAAGAGAGGTTGTTTTTGGTCGATAAAACCACAAATGTATAAGAATATAAGTATATAAGTATACAGCTCAGGATAAAAATAAGAAACCACTGCAAAAAGGGTCAGTTTCTCAGGTTTTATCTTTTATAGGTGCAAGTATTGAACTGAATAGCTTTGCCTCAGTTTTTGAGAACTGCTGACAAAATTTTCTCCTCATTTCCAAACCAAAATATTGTTCTTTAAAGCAGAATTGTAAAGGGAATGACAAAACATCAAAACCAGAGAAAGATGAAGTGTTTACAGAATAATTCAAAGAAAACAAATCTCTTGTTCACTCTTAATGGCAATAATTACCTTTGACATACTTCTAGTAGTGTTTTACCACTCAACTGGTCACATTGTGAGAGGAGAGTTGATTACAGCAGTGTTTTATACTTTTCACCCTAAATAAGACTTGATTCAGGTGATCAGTAATCAGTCCCTCATAAAGCAGAATGACACTGCCATGGCTGTCATACTCTGATTTGTTTTCTGTATGATTGCTGTATTGTTTTCTGAAGCTGTATATGAGCCCTTTAAAAGAGTGCATTGTGCTGAGTGGGTATATTCATTCTTTAGTAATACATTCACAATAGTATTTCACTTGATAATTAGATGCATTCTAAGTTAGACCTCCTGTGGTGGTAAAGTTCACGGAGGGGCAGAAGCCACATCCTGATAAAGTCTTTACTTGACGTTTGTGCTCGATGACCCTACAGATATTGTGGTTTTATAGGTGTCTCTTTCACATCATATTTATGTGGTGTATTCTTTTATTCTTGCCTCTGCCTTTCCTGTCCCAAAGAAACTTCTCATCCCTAGTCTTTGTAACCTCGTCCCACCCTTTTAGTAGCTTTATTTGAAACAGTCTCGACCGCAGAGTGGCTTTAATAGTCTTTTATTCGAGCTTCCCAGCAATGTGTCAGTGGTTATTTTTGATTAAGTGCTAACTGTTCCACAGAGGCACATCTACTTTTCTTTGGCCATATGTTGAAAAGCAAAAGCCACACTGACACCTTTGTCTGCACGTAGACGGCCACTTACTTGTGAGGCTTATACCTCCTGCCAGAGGTTATCTAATCAAATGGTGAACATCAGAGGACACTTGTAAACCACATTAGTTAAAGGATGTGAGGTTGTCTAATCAGAGAGGTGCCAGTATGCTGATACAAAGTTTAAATCTTGTTAAAAGGTGGGTTACTATTGTTCATGCGAACACTGTCAATCCCATCTTTACATTAAAGTAGGTATAGCTTCTGATAAACAGTAGATATGAACTGTTTATTATTTAGAAACTCTGAATCACAATAGTTTCAGAGGGGAATGAAAGGGAATTAAACTCTTCATGCTCCGCCCACAAATGTGTTCTTTCATAGCAACCGTTGCCTGGTTCCCAACTGTTCAGCATCATGAGGAATTTAGCAAATAGTTTGTTTTGTGTAAAAAAAAACAGTTACTCATCTCAAACAACATTTATGAAAGCTATGAAAATGTATAATGTTAGGATTGATGTCATTCAAAAGTGATATAATTTTCACAGCCAATCAGAAGTCTTGATTGAAACAAACTTGCTTATTTGTGGATTGAAATTTGGTATTAAATGAATGGATTTTTTAAATATTTGGTTGTAATTCAGTTGGCATCATGACAGCATTGGATTTCAATACCCAGCCCTATAAATTGTTTGTCCTGTATATGAGTTAACGTTAACATGGTGGCAAATGAGCTGGTGTCATTTTCAGTCTACCTAGTTTAAATGTATAATCCAGTACGATAATGTAGGTAACACGTTTTAAACTGGAAACTTGGTAACATTATATTTATAAATGTCACGCTCCCCTCCTGTCGGTGTGTTGAGGACCTGAGAGAACCATCAGAAACTTGCATGCTTGGGTTGACGTGCTTTTATTCACACACTAGAAAAACAGGCAAACATAAAGAGGCTCGTGGGCCATCAAA
>JBBPDC010063696.1:0-10926 GCA_037974485.1 Hemigrammopetersius urotaenia
GACGGTACCTTGCTCAGGGTACCTCAGAGGTGCCTAGTGGTCTTGGGAATCGAACCCGGACTTTCTGGTCGCAGGGCCTCTAGGCTACCAGCTGCCCCTAGAGTGCCTCACCTTAACAAAGTCAAAATGGACAGTGAATCATCCTGATATGGTTTTAATACATGCATAACACATCATCCCTGAAATTTCAAAAGTTATGACATCTAGTCACCGGTAAAAAATTAAAATTCTTAATTCACTCCTTTAATTAAGCAGCACTGTCAACAATGAGGGCATCACACCTTACATTTTGTTGACATGATTTTGTAAAAGACAAGCACCAGGTCAGCTTTTAGAGCACATGATTGCAAATCATCAGGTTCTTTTCCTCAGGCAATGATGGCTACAGGAAAACCACTCACAGAGAAAAGTCAAAATGATTTATTACAATTTGCATATATTAAAAATCACGAATCACATTCAACAGGCTTCCCTTTAGTTAAGTGCAACCACAGAAGGCAACCAAACAGGATTAGCACAAATAGAGTTAAAACCTTAAAACCACTACAATCATGGACACTGCAGCATATTCTGGTCAAGCAAAACCCCCATGGATTGGCAAACTTCCCAAGAAACTCACCAATCCTGCATTTGAACAACAAAAGGAGCATCAATTGAATTTTACACAAACACAAACAAACAAACAAACAAACAGAAACCTAGTGGGAGGGCCCAAGTCAGGCACCTCCAAAACAACAGACACTCAATTACACAGAACTCTTCCTCAGTGTTCTGGCATCGCAGCTACAGCATGGAGCACACACAACCTCTGAATGCACCATGCACTCTTTTTGAGGCCTAGCTCTCCATTACACTGCCAACAGCAAGAACCCAAACAGTCATTTGTCAAATAAGACTCACAAACTGGCCTGCTTACAGTTTTCTCAAAGTGTATCATGTTGTCCTCTAATTTGATGGGTGACTGACTTGACATGCTTTTGCAGTCTGTAGCTGAGGACTATAGAACTCAAGTTACGCCTCCAAATCAAAATGGTGGCTTGGTGTTAAGGTCTCCAACACGCTGGTATTTGGAGTCTCACTTGACTCGCTCTTTACCAACAGTCTCATCAAATACTCTACACCTAATGGTCTTGGCTGAGTCCAGCTGCACTTACACTGTACATGTCTCAGATCTGAGCGCTCTTACGTCTTCACAACTAGCGAGCTGCCAGATTTATATAGTGCTTCCTGTACCTTCAGATACTGAGTCTGCAGTGATTTCAGCTCCTCCTCACATTGTCCATTGGTGGTTTGGTCCACAAGCATGAAGATATTCACAGATTTTACCCAAATATTTTCTTGTGTCTTGTGATGTGTCCAGTTGTTGCTGTATTCTCTCCAGCAGACGCTGCACCTGAACCAACTCCGCAAGCAGAATGGAACAATCACACTTGCAAGTCTAGTTCATTTTGCGAGCACATCCTAGATCAGCTTTTCTCAGCATTCAGAGCCAAAAATATCAGCTCCTAGAATTCACCTTATTTCATTCCTGACCACATTCTTGTCAGAGGCCCCTTGGATTATAACACTCCAGTATATTTTTTCAATGGAATACAAATATAAAGACGTTTTAATAATAATGTCTTCTCTCTGGAGCGGAAATGAGAAAATAGCGCATGTTTAAGTAGATAAAATCTTATTTAATGTAATATATATATTTTTAAATATAACCCATAGAAAACGGGTCTCGATGTCTTAGCCTAGTTGAGCATCCCCTCCCTTTCCACCCCCCGTCCCTCCATGGATTAGTTTAGATCACTCTGCGTAGCAATGGGGTGATGAATCGGACGATCCTATTGGTGGAGGGGCGTTGCCTTTTTGAAATTAGAATGTATTTAAGTTTTGTCTAGTGGTGTGTAGCATGTGTCTTCATCTGCACTGTTTGATTCTTTTATGTGATACGTTTCAAGAAAGAGCGTCTGGCTGCCTCGGATGGGCACCTCCATCACAAACATGAGTGAAGCAGATGTGGAGAGCCTGCTCCTCTGCTTCCCACAGCAGCCTGGCTCCTGCCCCAGAACGCATCGGATTTCTATGCTGAAGGTGGTCATGTACGCCATGATGCTGGTCACTGTTCTGATGACCGTCTTTGGGAACCTGCTGGTCATCATCACCATTTCCCACTTTAAACAGCTGCACTCTCCAACTAACTTCATCATCCTCTCCCTGGCCTTGGTGGACTGTCTGCTGGGCTGCCTGGTCATGCCCTTCAGCATGGTGCGATGGGTGGAGGGCTGCTGGTTCTTGGGGGACTTTTTTTGTCAAATCCATTCTAGCCTAGACATGACGCTGGGTATCGCATCCATCCTGCACCTGTGCCTGGTGTCTGTCGACCGGTACTTGGCCATCTGTGAGCCTCTGCAGTATCGGACGAAGGTGAATAACAATAATATAGCAGTGTGTCTCACCACCATATGGGTCTTCTCATTGAGCTTCAGCTTTGGGATCGTGTTCTCCAAAGCCAACACTCTGGGTCTGGACACCACAGTCGGCTCCTGTGTCGGTTACTGTGCTTTGACCTTTAACAAGCAGTGGAGCATTGTTGCTTCGCTGTTAAACTTTTTCATTCCAGGCACTGTCATGAGCTGCCTCTACCTGAAAATCTTTTACGTTGCAAGAAAACAGATTAAAGTGATATCCGAAACGTCAGCAGGGGTAAAGTCTGGCGAGGTGGGCCCCACCCCAGAGCAGAGGGAGAGAAAGGCTGCCAAGACTCTGGGAATTGTCATGGGAGTCTTTCTTCTGTGCTGGCTGCCGTTTTTCATGGCCAATCTGATCGACCCCTTCCTCAACTTCTCAACCCCTGTTGACGTTTTTGACACTCTGATATGGTTGGCCTATTTTAATTCCATGTGCAACCCTCTGATCTATGGCTTTTTTTATCCACGCTTCCAGAGAGCATTCAAGATCATCGTATCAAGACACATTTTCCACCAAACTAACACCAACAACTTACTTCTTTAATTCTAAAGGGGTCTTATAAGCGTTAAGTTAGTGTTGCTGTATAAACACTTGCTTAAATTGTAATCAAAATAAAGATACATAAATCTTTGATTAACTTCTGCATAAACACCTGGGGTGTTTTGTTAAAGTCCACAAAAGCATTGTTTTTATTTTTATTTAAATAAAATCCTAATGTAATGTATCCTAATGTATATTTATGTCATGTAGAAATTATACCTCAGTTTAGGGTCTAGTTGAAAGTTTTGGACAGGAATGAAGAATATGTTGGACCCTGAGGACAAAAAGGTGATGGCATAGGCACATACAAGCTCAAACAGTTATAAAACGCTGATGAAGCAGCATGGCTCTTGTACAGTTGACAGAAGAATTCAATAGAGTTGAATGGGGTGTATTAGACCAATAGACCTAAAGTTAGGCTGTCATCATGAGACTCACATAGTAAGAAAAAAAGGCCCCATACTTTACTGTGCTTTACTGCAGAGACAGCGTACTTGCTGCACTGCCTTAGTAAATATTTATGATTATGGGATACTTCATGATGCTATCCCATAAAATCAACACTTTTAATTCTGCATATATTTCTAATGTACAAGCAGAATGTGACCGATATCACTATGTAAAATGTGCATGTCACTATTGTTTTATACACTATTGACCAACACTTGATTCAAAAATTCAAACAAAAACATGTGTGAAGAAAATGTAAAAATAATACATATAAATAATTTGTTATACCGTGGAAATGTTCAACTATGCAAAACTACGCAACACACTTACATTATTTTATAACTGCAACAATTAAAACAGTGATGTTAAGAGCAGAGTGTGTGTGTGTGTGTGTGTGTGTGACTCTGTTTCATCCCATCAGAAACTGAATCAGGAGTGAAGCTGCTGAAATACAGCACATAGAAAAGCTGCTCTACACACACTACTGCACTCACAACACACATGGAGACATTTCTCTTTTTTTACACTGCAATAGTTCATTAAAAATAGCAACCTGTGCGTTTTAGACTGCTGCAAATTGTACAAACAGTGAACAGAAAAAAGGGAAAAGTGTGACAACTCTTATTTTTCCTGTGCTCCTGTGTGGAGCGATAAATGGATTTTTAGGTAATGTACAGATTTAAATGTATGCTAATAGCTATTCTGATTAAACTTTCACCCAAGGAAATAAAACCCTTGACTACAAACCAATAGTTCAAAAGGCATACAAAGGCAGGAGACGTGATTCCATTCATCTAAAAGTGCTTTTATTCATTTATATCATTAAAGGGGACCATAAAACCATCAAAGATGGTAGGGGAAAACAAAAGCCTTGGAGCTGGGATGTTCCATGTGGAGCTGTTGGTGGGGTGGGCCCATAAACACCAAATCACAGCAAAAGACACCCACACACACCTGTGAAGTCAAGCCTGCAATAACACAGACTAAACTACCCAACTAAACAGCATTAATGGCTCCCTGGCTATATTTTTCGACGTGGCTTTCCACAGGCGGCTTCAGCATTGCATGAATCAACAATCATGAGGATATATTCATGACCCTGGGCTGATTTTGGCAGCAGCTCCACAAGATCCATTGCCACCTTTTCAAGGGGGCACCTCTATAATTGAGAGTTGTGCCAGAGGAGTGTGAGCCAGCCTCAGGGGCGTTGGCATTCAGGGTAGCAATGACAAAACCGTTCCACATCTTTCATTCCTTTCATTCACCCTCAGATCGGGTGACTGTGGGTCAGGTGCAGTACTTTGTTGACCTTCGAGCAGGGCAGGTCCAGGAGATCGACCATCTCCCTGCGTCTGAGGCAGTGATAAAGAAGCAAGGTCTTTATGATGAAATTCTCCACGGGGGGCCTTTCCAAAGTGTCCTGGTCCATCCCCTTTAAGAAGCGCACCTTTTCCCAGCAGTATTGCAATCTCTCCTCCTACCTTTCATTCACAGCCAGTTTCCCTGTCCTGAGCGAGCTGTTTAAAGAAGAGCAGAGGAAAGATTAGCAGGGGAATGTTTCTCACCGCTGGTCCCGGCATCCGCTGCTTCTTCCTCTGTTTTGGCCAGGAACGTGCCTGGGGCAGTGTGGATCGAGGCATGCCCATATTGACGGGAGCCGGGTCTTCGTCTTTCAATGTCCTGCTGTGCCTTTTTCAAACCTGGGCTGATCTCAATCGATGAGTAGTGGGACCGGCAGTTCTGGAACCAAACCTACATCTAGTGTTCACTCCCCTCTCCATCCTCCGAGAGTGGCCCTGGTGACTGGAACGTCCCGGACATCAACATGCATGCACGCAGACAGTCCTCATCCATAGGGCTGGGTGGTTTTGGGGAGCGCTGAGGGTCGTACAAGGGTGATGGTGCTCCTCATGTCTAGGAAGGCCTCCAATTTGAGGCGATGGGCCCAGGTCAGCGTGCCAGAGGGCTGTGTGCCCACCAGCTGGGGTTTTGAACTCCTGGTGAAAACTCACGCCGTGTGAGGACGTCTTCTCGGAGTACCCCGTAATCTCGGGCCTGGTCCATGGTGTCAAACATAACCTTCTTAGTTGGAGTACAATAACAGTTGGTTACACCTACTGAGGTCTCTGTACCACAGTGTGCCCTTAAACCCTGAATTATTAAATATATCATTAGGCTAATTATATTATTTTATATGCACTAATTCATAAAATATTTAGTGCATTTGATAATATATATAAACCAAGCATCTGAACAGCTTGAATTCAACCCGAGGTTTAAATACGGAAAAGTCAGGAACGAGAGAGAGACAGAGAGTGAGAGAGAGTAAGAGAGAGAGAGAGAGAGACAGAGAGAGAGAGAAAGAGAGAGAGAGAGACAGAGAGAGAGAGAGACAGAAAGAGAGTAAATCCGCGCTAAAATATCAAGGTGAAGGTCATCATAGCTTGTGTAGTACAGACCCAACTCCCAACACAACTTAGTGAATAGATTAACGGTGATATTTTTTTATCGCACGATAAGAGTCTTGCGTTAATGCAGCACGTTAACGCCGATAACGGCCCAGCACTACTATCTATCTATCTATCTATCTATCTATCTATCTATCTATCTATCTATCTATCCATCCATCTATCTCTCTCTATCTATCCATCTATCTATCTATCTATCTATCTGTCTGTCTCTCTGTCTATCTATCTATCTATCTATCTATCTATTTATCTATCTATCTATCTATCTATCTATCTATCTATCCTCTTTATGCTGTCATTATCAAAGTGATATAATATAAGGTACCAATACTTTGTGATTTTAGTATGATAGGACAATGGACTCCTTGTATTTCTTGTATGTCAAAGTAACATAATTCTTAATTGCTAAGAGGCAGCAATTGGAAATTTCATAGCACTGGCACAGAACATGTGATGTGCAGTTGATTTACAGATCAGAGAACAATACATGCCTTTTGTTTCAGGGTCATGTTCTGTGTAGGTATTGTTTATTTCAAGTCATGCCTTGTGGGTGGTCTAGTGGGTAAAACACTTGCCTGTGAACCCGATGACCACAGAGTCGCAGGTTCAAACTCTCCACTTTCTACCACTGTGTCCTTGAGCAAGACACTTAGTGTCACCAAGGGGACTGTCCCTGTAATTAATGACTGCAAGTCACTCTGGACAAGAGTGTCAGCCAAATGTCCCCTTTACCATTTATGCCTTATGTGACATCATTAGGGTCATTCCATCCCCACTCGTCCAGGCCTGGTAGTCCCTATTGTTATTTCCTATGAATAACAATGTGGTTGGTTCGTTTTGTTATTGTTTGGCTGAAGTATTCCCCAGTGACCCCAATTACCTCATGGATCCATGGAACTGAGGTGGTGTCAAACTGAACCACTTCTGTTGGTGCAGAGTTGTTGTTGTTTTTAAAGAGCTGAACATTTATAAGCCACCATGTAGCAGGGGACAGTGTCCATGCATTTCAGCTGTGGACATGAATGGATCAACTGCTAGCTGCCGAAGTTACTTGCTGAGAATATATTTAACATAACTAAAAAATTTGGTGACACTTTTTTTTTTATGAGAGAAGAGATGTTTTTAATGGCTTGGATGGACACCCCACTCATGAATGAAACTGACATGGACAATTTGCTTCTCTGCTTCCCACACCTGCCGGACTCCTGCCCAAGAAAGCAACGCTTGTCTGTGCTCAAGGTGGCCATGTACATCTTGATGCTAATGGCCATCCTCATGACCGTCTTTGGGAACCTGCTGGTCATCATCACCATTTCCCACTTTAAACAGCTGCACTCTCCAACCAACTTCATCATCCTCTCCCTGGCCTTGGTGGACTGTCTGCTGGGCTGCCTGGTCATGCCCTTCAGCATGGTGCGATGGGTGGAGGGCTGCTGGTACTTGGGGGACTTTTTTTGTCAAATTCATTCCAGTCTGGACATGACACTGAGTATCGCGTCCATCCTGCACCTGTGCTTGGTGTCTGTTGACAGGTACATGGCCATCTGTGAGCCTCTGAGTTACAGAATGCAGGTGACAAATGGCAGTGTAGCTGTGTGCATTGCAATCACTTGGCTGAGTTCATGTATGTTTAGTTTTGGGATTGTGTTTTCCAAGGTGAACATTCAGGGTCTGGATGAAAACATGCTCAATTCATGTGTTGGGAACTGTGCTTTGATCTTTAACAGGGAATGGGGTATCATTGCTCCACTCCTTAACTTCTACATTCCTGGAGTTATAATGAGCTGCCTCTACCTCAAAATCTTCCACGTCGCCAGAAAACAAGCAAGGGTCATATCTGACCGAACTGCAGCAGTGATGTCTGGTGAGAAAAACCAAGCATCCGAGCAGAGGGAGAGGAAGGCAGCGAAAACCCTGGGAATTGTCATGGGGGTCTTCTTGTTGTGCTGGCTGCCGTTTTTCCTCACCACTGTAATCGATCCCTTCCTCAACTTCTCAACCCCACTTGATGTTTTTGATGCCTTAGTGTGGTTCGGTTATTTCAATTCCATGTTTAACCCTCTGATTTATGGCTTTTTCTTTCCTCGCTTTCAGAAAGCCTTTAAGATTATCATATTCAGATATGTTTGCCGCTTCACCAACACCAGCAGCTTGGTAATTCATTAATCCTACAAAGCAAACATTCTTATTAAATGTTTAAAGGCACTTGCAGGAATGTCAGTGGTCCCATTAGTGCCATATCATTTCTGCATTCAAACGTCTGTATTCAAAAATTCTGTGAACTTTGGATGTCAGTGAGGTGTTACACAGCTTATCTTATACAAACAGAGAACTCTGTTGGAAACGGCTGGATCAACACACTGTAGATGAACTGAAAAGAGACACCATAAATAAACACAGTTAGAAAACATTGTTTAGAAATGATCTGAGGGCATGGCAAAGTCACTTCTCGTTTTATTTCTCACCTTTCACACACAGATTTCCAAGCTGTGCAAAAGAAGTTGTTGTTTTAACCAATTTAAAAAAAATAGAGTTCACTTTAATATATGATTTTTTAATAATCTGAGTATAAGTGGGTTGATTGAACACAAAAATCTGTGTTTTACATTCTGTTTATTATTTAAAATTGCCCCCAAATTTTAAGTTTAAACACCTTTTTACCGACCAGGCCTTCATTTTTAGCAGGTAAATATGATCAAATCAAAGGAAGTTTATCTATTTTATTCGAAACAAGGCCACTAAGCCTTTAAGGCCTTTTGTTGCATCCCTCAGAGTGGTTCATCCCTGCAGAATGACTTGAAGTGTTAGGTCAAACGGAATATTGCAAATAATATTAGAGATTTCTTAGAAATGTGAATATTCAATCCTGCATGGTTATTTCAAGGAATGGATTGGACCAGAGGAGTTCCGTTCTGGGAGTTAGATCCTGACAGCTGCACACATGAAAAGCACAAATTAGGGTCCTTTACTCTTTGGATTGTGTGGATCACAGAATGTTTTGTGTGGGAAGCAGATTTGTTGAGTTAAGGGCAATGGTAATAAAGTGCCTTAAAGCTGCATTGCACTGACAGTGTAGAGAGAACGCCTGAAAACACGCTTTTATTGTTAACAAATATACTGTCGTAGTTATAAAAAGGCATGCGATTTTAAGAGATTGTGGGTTAAATCTGCAGGTGTTCCTTCGTGATGAGCCGAGAGAGGAATGCTGTTTCCAGATGAGCTAAAACTAAAGCTAACAGTTGCAATGTTCACTGTAAGGTGGACTTCTTATTATCTTCAGGGCAAGATTTTTTATATTAAATATTAAAACAGCTGAGCTGCATTAATGTCTGTGAACCAGGGCAATATTTATATTTAACTGGTGATACTGGAGATTTCATAGCATTCTAGCTCACACTACAGCTTGTACCAACATAAAATAATGCATGAGATTTCCAAGGGAGTTTCTCAGTGCAGGCTATTGTTTTAGGAGGAAGAATGAAACAGCAGCATCTATATAAATAATCTCTTTCTGTTTACTTTACACTATAAAACCATAAGCCTTTATTTTACCTCTCATGGCTTAAACCTGATATGAAGGTAAAGTGGAGGGATCCGGTTCACAAAATAAAGGCCACTTAATTCACATAAGGGGGTTGGTGTGACTTCAGGGGTAAACTAAGGCAGGGTTAGGCACACAGGCCTTGAGACCACAGGGTTGCCTGCCAGGTGGCAAGTTTTGCCATTGACTTTACAAGTGAGGTAACTTAAGCTAACACACCACAGAGACCCAGGCAGGCCGTAGACTGCTGAAGGCAGGATAGGAGGTAGACACAAGGAGCAAAAGACAGTAAATGACTAAGGTAGAGAGATGAAAAAATGCACAGGTAACCAAAGAACTCAACAAGACTGAAAACGAAAAGAGAGGATGCTGGGGAGGCTGATAGAGAGAACAGTGCCCAAGCTAAATTATGAGTGGGTGGCTGGGTGCCTGTGTGGCATTTACCAGGGGAAGATATGGCACCAGGATGCACTATGTAAGCATAGGGTATTCGTTTTGAGCTTTTTTCTTTTCTACAGGTCCACTTTTCTACTTTTTTTTTTTTAGTATTATTTAAACTTCGCATTATATTGTTCCTGTCTCTATTAGTCTTTGCAGTCACTACATGAACAGCTTCCTCCAGTACCAATAAAGCTTTCTGATTCCGATTCCAATTCAATGGGAAGAAGGCGAAGGGTTGGAGGCAGCATTCTGCTGACAAACCTCGAGTCCTTAGATGTTACTTTGACACAAAACACTAAGCAAAATACTGCTGCAGGCCAAGTTTACCCCTTAATTGAGACAGTATTCCCTAAGGAGGCCTCTTTGAGCAGGTTGATGCATCCTGATACACTGTTCCAAACTTGGCCTCCCCATTCCCTTAATTTCACTTTGATCCTTTTGCAGATACCACCGCACACCTTCAGAGGCCTTGTGTAGTCCACAGCTCAATTTTTCAGAGCGAATTTGGCAGGTGGTTTAAATGTTATGTCTGATTGGTGCAAACCTCAAAGCCAAACTCTTCTTAATGTTTATGTTAAACCTCAGACAGATGCTTTGCCATTTTTTTCAAAGTGGTGGCTCAATGTTCCTATTGGACGACAGTCTCTCAGGTGGTCTTCTTCCTAGCACAGAAAGCAAATATAAGTTCTTGCATTTCTCCAGCTGAGGATCTTTCTCTCAGAGACAGCTCTCTGCACTTTTCTTACACCTTCAGCTTTTTGGAGGCTGCAGGATGCTTCACACTACAAATTCCTCTTCGCTGGAGGGAGAAGAATTGAAGGAGTACTGTTATCCTGAGTCTAATGCTTCTTGTGTGAAAGGACCTTACAATGTAGCAGCTAAATCTGTGTTATATTTACTGCTTGTGTTGGCAATGATAGTGACCATTCTGGGGAACTCAGTGGTCATCGTCTCAATAGCACATTTCAAACAGCTGCACACACCAACAAACATGTTGGTGATGTCTCTAGCACTGGCAGACCTGCT
>JBBPDC010063707.1:0-10926 GCA_037974485.1 Hemigrammopetersius urotaenia
CTCGGTGACGTGTGTGTGTGTGTGTGTGTGTGTGTGTGTGTGTGTGTGTGTGTGTGTGTGTGTCTGTGTGTGTGTGGCAAAGGTGATTCAGAAGGTGCTCCTCACAAAACCTGTAGCTAACAACTTCATCATCACCCACAGTTCTCGGTGTACATCAAAGACCAGCCTGCTCACCTCAGCTATCACCTCATCACTGACATCACTACCACTGTGCAAAACAGAGGTGGAGTTTGTGTGTGTGTGTGTGTGTGTGTGTGTGTGTGTGTGTGTGTGTGTGTGTGTGTGTTAAAGGCATACTTCATTATGGTAATCATGGAGTTTACTGCGCAGGGGTTAAAAAGCTTTCATTAAAATGCTTTCATTTTAGCCACGTCCACATCTTCAGTGAATTACTCCTTTAACTGCCTGCGGTCTCCTGCACTCAGCCGGAAACACTGGCAGATGTGATGGTCAGAAGATAGCCTCTAGTGGACAGCTGCCATATCACAGTATGTTGTAACTATAAAGACCATGGATACAGCTGTTTTGTCCTTCAGGGTCAGGCGGAGGATCTTCTGTGACTTTGGGATGTTGTGAGTTTTTGTTACTGGTTGCACAATAAGACTACCCTTATAATGGGTGTAGAAGTGATTTATAATAAAGTTGTTAATTAGGTTGTAGACAGTTTCTAAATCATTAATAAGCAGTTACAAACAAGTTATAACAGTTATTATAAATTAATGTGGGCTCATCATATTGATAGTTGCTGAGCTAATCTCATTCATTTTTCAGGCAGGATGCTTATTAATGCTTTATTAACTGTCTACAACCTAATTAATAACCGGATTATAAATCATTTATTAGTGTAGTCTTACTATAAAGTGGTACCTTGTTGTTTTTCATTTTTAAGTCTAAACCTGATACAACCTGATATAGCAAAAAAATCACTGATAAAAAACCCTCAAATCTCTAAAATGTATGTTTTACAGGACAGTAAAGAGATCTTTGGAGGCAGCATCAATACTTTGAACACTTTGTCCTGTTACTCAAGCAACACACATGCTCCAAGCCATCCACATATAAAAGAAAACATGACTCATCAGATCAGGCTACCCTCTTCCTTTGCCAGTCCAGTTCTCATGAACACATGCCAGTTTTCAATGCTTTCAGCAGTGGACAGAGGTCAGCATGGGCACTCTGATCGGCTAGCCTTTACTCCCCACGTGCATCAGTTGGGCCAAGATCTTGTCGTCAGTTCACCGGTTCTCATTCCTCAGATCCCTTTTGCATACCAGGAACTCCTCAGAAGACATTCTGCTTAGGAGATGTTCTGACCTAGTCATATAGCCATAACAGTTTGCTTCTTGTCACAGGAAACAAGATCTGAAACAGTGTCTCAGAGCTTTACACTTGCCCATTTTTCTGGCTTCCAACACTTTAAGCTATGACTGTTCACTTGTTTTCTAATACATCCTACCTCTCAACAGGTGAGTGTATTGAGACAATCAAAGTAATCCACTTCCCTTTGCAAATCACACTTAGGAGCATGTGCCCAAACTTTTACACAGGTTACATTTCAGTACTTATTTATTTCCCAACATGTTGAATACAGTGAATAAACAGCAGCTTCATTATAAATATCAAGGGTGTGTTTCCTGTAGAGGATGTGTACTCAACAACAAAAGTTAAAACAAAGGCCCAGTGCGAGGGTGGATGTCTTTTTTCTTCAGAGATATTGACCTCCGGACAGGGCTCCCTCCCTGCGCTCATGCACTCGCTCACCTCTGTGAAAGGGAAGGTAAGACACAGTGTCCCGGTGTCCTCCCGTCACTCATTAATATCCAGGTGCAAATGGGGCATGACTCCACTGGCCAGAGGGAAGGTGAAGACTTATGGGCTACTCCACTCCCAGCGTACAGGACCGCCAAAGCCCCTGAGGCGAAAGAATGTCCACTTTGTTAGAAGTCTAGGGGGCAACAAGGTTGTGTAGCGGAGCAGAGATGAATTTGGAGATGCCGCAGCAACTAAATTTACAGGTTACGTAATTAGAAGCTTAAGAAGGTGTATGTATATCAAATTTAGAGTTGGAAAAAAAGCTTGCCACTTTCCTCTTAACTGTGCAAAGACTCTTTTCCTATGCAAAATAGCGATTTTGTAGTGACTCCCCCCTCCCCCATCAAAACTCCCACAAGTTTGGGTCAACAAACCCAACTGACCACTTTGACATCATCAGCAGGCCACCTAGGAGCTCGACTCAACAAACTATTGACCAAACATCCAGTTCATCTCTCAGCCCGGCTCTTGGATTCCTTGCTTTCCCCTCAGCCATCGTCCCGAAGGTACGATACTTCACCCCCAGATTTGGGAAAAAAAATCCTAAAAGGTAAATCTCCTCCTCCATTTAGGAACCCCTTGTTGGTTTTTTCGGTTCTGCTCCTATTTATATTTATTTCATGAGTAATTAGAATGCACCCACAGAACATTTCTGCTTTCCTACCCAGAGCAAACAAACTGCCCTGGCAGAGGAGGTCCCGTGGTCTGAGGCTGGGTCGGGATGGTGTGATGCCTGCGTTGGAGGTATTCTTTTGAAATTTAAACGGTTGCTGGAGAGATTCGACAGCTTTTGTCGCTCGCCAAAACTCGACGGACCTGAATGTGGCCTGAAAGTGAGGCGGAAGCAAAAAGGGGTGAGTGTGCTTGGCCCAGTGCCTGGACCAAACGTATGTTTGAGTGTGTGAGTGTGTGTGTACATCTAAGTGTGCATCAAAGATAGAGTAAAAGTCAACTGCAAAAAAATCCATGAATAGGAGTATTGAGGAGACCGCCTGGACCACACTGGGGGTGGGGTTGTTGGGGGCTGATAAGTTATAACAATTAAAGCCATAATAGAAAAAAAGAAAATATTTGTTTATTGTTTATATTTCTTTTAAAACATGTTCCAGATTAAGAAGATTAAGTTTGGTTAATGCTAAAACTAAGCACCAGTCCAAGCC
Organism: Hemigrammopetersius urotaenia; assembly: GCA_037974485.1. NCBI lineage: Eukaryota > Metazoa > Chordata > Actinopteri > Characiformes > Alestidae > Hemigrammopetersius > Hemigrammopetersius urotaenia. The sequence goes on from JBBPDC010063707.1 coordinate 2,973, forward strand.
AAAGTCCACTGATATCACTCACATTTGAATGAACGTGTTCTGCTTTTTGAGGTCTTTGCTGAAATAAACACTTCTTACTGTATGTGCTACTTTAATGCATGACAGAGATCTGTTAAGTGAAAATATATACAATAGGTCTAATAACAAACACTTTACTAATTGCACGATCAAGCATGAATCAACCATTTAAAGTTAGATATTATTGGTACATTAATGCTGAAAGTTCTAGATTATGCCAAACTTAAGGAGTTTGAAGTTAACAAGAGTTTAATATCACTCTTCATGCCTTTACCACAACTGTCCTCTCTGTCTGTATGGTTAGGGTGGTCCTCCCTCTCCTCCATCACTCAGCACAACTGTCCTCTCTGTGTCTTGGCGGGTATGGTGGTCCTCCCTATACCTACTTCATCCTACTAGAGGATATAGCTAACAGGTAGGCTTGGAAATGGGCAGAATTGGGCAGAAAAATAGAGAAAAAAGATTTTAAATACAAAAATGTTCTCTCAAGCTCATCTCTCAAACTAAGCAATTGCTAAAGCTTAGCCCCACTGTCATATCTGTCCCTTCATGTGTCCTCTGTATGATCATGGATGGGATCCTGTGTGTGACTTTGGTGGTCTTTCCTCACACTCTAGGCTCTGCTCGGGCCGCAGGCGGCCGGTTGCGTCTCCATCGTTTGTCAGGGCTCGGACAGGAAGCCGATGACTTAAGTGTCCATGATGCATTCGTAATGAGCCAGGCCGCACAAAGCTCCACCTGTGCCCAACAAAGACGCCCTCTTCTTGGGCTCCTCGGCATTGTCCTCTCCCCCAGCTTCAGCCCAGCTGCGTGGGCGTTCGGCCTTTATGGCCATTCATGTGACCCGGAGTCAAGGCCATGGTGAAAGGCAAAAATAGCAATTGCACCCCCCCTCCCCCCAAGAGCTCCCCCTGACCCCATAAAGCCCTCTTTATCTGGGATTGAAATCAAGGCCAACCAGCTGTGTTACAAATACATGGGGGCTCATGTCGTTGTATTTTTTGGGGACTCAGCTGTTGTTTGGAGCTTGTTTCGCTCACAAAAGCAAGTTGAATGTTTCAGGCGTGTACGTCTGCGGGCATGGGCACCCTTGCTTGACAGTAATGTTGCATTGTCCTGGGATTTACTGGCCAGAATCCACTGGTTAGCTATAAGTTATGAGAACAATATCATAATATTTTCCAAATATTTTGAGGTGAATCAGTGAATATTTGAGGTGAATAAAAGTTTCATTTTAATGTTGTTACAACAGCATCACAGCCCACATTTGGAAACTAAGCTCCAAAAACAGATTTGTATCTGCTGGTTTTGTGATGTCTCAGAAAACAACGTATTTGCATACCAGCCATCTGCAGTAAAGCCCCACCCATTTATGCTGAAGCAATAAAGAGTGTTTCAGCTGAGAATGAGCCAGCCAGTCAGAAAATATGTAATTTTCATACAGTATGTAATTTTTCATCAGTTTAATATTAAAAGACTCAAGTACACTAAAAGACTGTAAGAAAACTTGGTTATTTCCCCCTTAATACCAATTTCCAGACTTCTCAACCCTGACAGGATGCACATATCAAAACAATCAGCAGGATAAAAAGATAAAGATCATAAAGATATGTATGAAGAAATGTATGGATATATCTGTACGTGTACACACATATATCAATGCATACACATACACACACATACACAAAGTGTATAAATCAAAAACACAATATAATAAACAATATAAATCTTATATACAGAAAATACAGGATTACAGAAATGAAGACAACAGATTGTACATAAAGTGCAGTTGCAGGCTTGTAGTGTGAAGCAGTGTGACACTTCAGCTGTTTAGGAGGGAGATGGTGAGGGGAAAGAAACTGTTCCTGTGTCCGGTGGTCCTAGACTGTAGGCCTTTATACTGTCTGCCAGAGGACAGCAGGTCAAAAAGTCTGTTTCCAGGGTGTGAGGGGTCTGTGATGGTTTTCCCTGTCCGCTTCCTGGTTCTTGAGTGGCACAGGTCCTGGATAGAGGTCAGGAGGGTGCCAATGATCTTATCTGCTGCCCATACAGTCCGCTGGAGTCTGTGCCTGTCCTGTTCAGTGGCTGCTCCATACCAGGCTGTGATGGAGGAGCCCAGCACAGACTCAATGACGGCAGTCTAGAACTGGATCAGCAGACTGTACTGCCCCAGTTGTCTCAGGAAGTACATCCTCTGCTGGGTCTTTTTGAGGATGGAGGAGATGTTATGGTCCCCTAGCCCTTACCATCCTGTGTGGATGCCTGCCCAAGCCTCATTACTCAAAATAAGAGTTGATTCACACATCACACCACTCAGCAGGACTTACTCACTCTATTTCTGAGCCAGAGCAAAGATTCAATGATAAAAAAGTCTCATTTTCATTCTATGTATTTTTATAATATCACAGGCTGCTTAAGTTACGCCTAAAAAATACACACTTTTGTCTTCTTGTCCCTGCTATAATTTATTCCAAATGTTTATTAATGGGTTTAGTCAGTGGTGATCCTGAACGCACCAAGCCAAAACCGGTGAATCAGGCTTCAACACGTGTTTAGCTTCACCTCTGTGTGAGGGAGGGAGGGGGTTGGAGTTAGGTAACAGTGGACCATGTCCAAAAAACAAGAGTAAATGTGTTCCAATTTAGTTTCAGTGCAACAGCTTAGATAAAGGGCTGAATATATGATCAGATAAAGGAATAAGTAATAGCATTCATTTGCCCACTGTTTACATGTGTGTACACAAGTCACACACACACACACACACACACACACACACACACACACACACATATATATATATTTATTTTATTGATGCTGAAAAGGTTTTTGTATATAAATGTGTGTTTAAAAATGACAACAGTAACCTCTAACCTCTATCTAAGCATTCATACTGCTCCCACTCTTGCCATATTTGTAAGTTTATTTAAATTTCAATTAAATCCAGACTTGGTGCAGCCATGGAAAAGCTAACAAGCTGGTCAGACATTCCGGCACGGACAGTTCAGCTCATGTTGGCCTCAGCGATCCAGCTCAGGCTCGCCGTGAAGTGTTTTTTGTGTGTTTACTCGTACCCCCAGTGCTAAGACAAATCCACATGATTAACACCATGCAATTCATTTTCAGGACACGCCGGGAAAGGTCCCCACGCTTTCCTCACGCGCTCATTAGCCACACTTGTGAAACGGTGGGCCCAACAATAACACGAATCTCTGTGGTCGCGAGGCGTCGGGAGCGATATTAAACATGTGGCAGCAGTTAGAGAGGGGAGAGCAGCGGCAACCCGATCCAGGACGGACAATTTATAAGCAGCGCTCGGCTTTTTTCCCCACACTGACAAAGTCCAGCCTCTCGCCTTGCAAATGAAAAGCCTGTAATGGGGACCGACTCACACTCGGATAAAAGATGGTGTGTGGACTCAATCTCTCGTTAATCGCACTTTTGTCCTGTTTTTCTTCTGCTCTTTTCTTTCTTGGAGTGTCGTTATTATCAAAGATCCTTTCCCTCCGGTAACAGGGCCCCGCTGGGGTGCACTTGGTGAAGTGTAATGATTATCCTTTAATTTTAGAGGGCTGCTGTCTCTCGCGACAGTGTGACGATGGTCTGGATAAGCTCTAAAGGGGAAATCTCCTGTTGGTCCGAATGCTGTTTGCTGTTATTGGACTGCTTGTTGATTATCAAATCACATGTAGATGGCAGCTTGGTGTCTTTTAACTCTTGGCCTATGAGGGTTGGAAGGGGCAAGGGGGGTTCTTGCGGCGTCCCCCTGTTGCTGAGCAACAAGATCATCATAGCTGTCAGTCTAGCTAACTTCTACATGTATGGATATGTATGAACAGGAAAATTGCCAAACTTCAAAATATTTAAAAAACAAAGTCGGGAAATTGGCCATAACTTTCGTGAAGCTATAATTTTGCTTCCATACTGGTTTAGCACCAACAAATATGATATTTTTGCATAATATCACAGGTCAATCACAACACACTTTTCTAAACCAGTTTTTCATGCTGATTTCAGATCTGCTTTCAGTGTTTTTCAGCCACATCAACTTTTTGAATTATGAGTAATATTAGTTCTGCAATAGACTTGCATGCATTGTTTTATTAAACCGCAGGCACCAAGTAACTGTTTCAATATTTTCAGTGTGAAGTCAGACAGGTCACACTGTGGCATAGATATAAGGATCAGTGTCAGTCAGCTAACACTTCTGGGACCAATAAAGGTTTTTCATATCTTATCTCTGATGATTTTGACCTGCTGACCTGTGTATTTTGCTGGTTCAGAACTGTAACATACCTTACCTATATTAATTTAAACTCCAGGGGTCAGTCTGATCACTGTTCTTCACCCCAGGGATGTTATACTACTATTATTAGCTACCGAGTGGTGGCTTCTAGTAAAAACAAGTTACTACAAAGCCAGTATTCATAAGACTTCATAACACCTACACGTACATAAACCATGTCAACTGTCATAAACCTGTGCCAACATTTGTAAAGGGTTAAAAACTGACCTCAGATAATGTCAAAACTAGGTTTTTGTCAGTTGTCATCGAAGGCTTGCATATGTGTTGTGTAACAAAACCTGGTCTTGATTTTAATCAGTGAGCTCACACAGTCCAGGATAAAGGCCTGTTCTATCCAAGTCCAGGTTTGGATGGGATTTTTTGGATGCATGCAAAACAGCAAAGCCCCAATAGAACGATCTGGCTAACCATCAAGTAGAATGGCTCACTCACCTTGAACTGTTCAATAATCTCTAATAGACTCGCTCGTGTGGTTTCTGACACAGTACGACTCACTGCTGCCTATAAACACGGACTGTTAGTGTAGCTACGTACTACAGCGACCACCTTGAAGCCTGATTTCTGTCCGTACTATGGCTTTAATGATGATAACATACAGCCGTGAAATGAACAATTCAGCCAAAGTACTGTACGGAAGGTAATGAGGACCAGCTCTTGTTCCTAGTGGGACCTTTTCCTGATTGTTTTCTTGTGGAAGCAAACAACCGTTTGCTTCTAAACACAGATGTTTATGATCTTTTCTGAAAATAACGCTTAACCATACCCGGTGATGGTTCGGGGGAGGGCTTGGCAGTGACTGGGGATGAATGAACAGACTCAGAAGGAGAAGGAGAGAGAGAGAAAGAGAAAGAGAGCACTGAAGGGAGGTGACCCCGCAGAGAAAGGCCAAGATTAGAGGGGTAGAGTGACGGGATTAAGATCGCTCAGCCTGTAGCTTTTCTGTATTAGATCCACAGACTGGGTCACTCTATGGGACCACACGGTTAGACACTGAGGAGAGAAGGAGTCACAGCAGATTGTTTCTGTCTTGTTTTTTTAACAAACGCACCGAGAGCTCAAAGAACCTGGTCAGACCTAATGCACTATGAGCCCAGCTAAGCCTAGTTCTCTGCAGTCAGAACCAAATGAATCTTCCACAATGAAGTCATAAGGAGTGTTTCAACATGTTTTTTGACTTATTCAAAATACAAGGCAGGCGATCAGAATGTAGCCCATATACATATATCAGTCTTAAAGATGCTGTAACATGGACAGCCTGTTTAAATATGAGTGATTAAGAAAAGTTGGAAAATGAATCATACTGAAATGAATAACCAGGGTTCCAGAGTTGGTGAGCACTGCATTAAAGTATTATTATATTTTGTAACTGTATAGTTTATGTATAGGAAGACAAGGATATGCTCAGAGTCATTTGCTCTCTGTGGCCTCCAGCAGCAATATTTAATTCCCATGTCAAGGTGTTTAAGACCGTTTTTGTGCAAAACGAACCCTGGAGCTCTATGGTGCGAAGTGTGAGCAGCAGGAAAGCAGACCAGGGACTAAACCAACACTACTGAATCAGATTAAATGCAAAAAAGAGAAGCCCTCAGGGCCTAATGATTCTGGAAATTAACTTTTATATTCAGTAGAATCATGCTTGTATTAAAACTTCTCATTATAAAATTTTGTTCTTTGTGGCATCTAGGTAGACATAACCACTGGTCAGGACCTCAGGAGTTAGACTAAGGTTTTACAATGTGGGATTAACCACAAACCTCACTGGGAAGAGGAATCAGCCAATGACTTTCTGATCCGCCGAGGGTGGGGCCAGTTTCGTGAAGGAGAATATCCCTGTGGTCCTTCTGGAACTTCTAGATCCATCACTGTCTGTGAACCACGTTTACAACACATCTGTGCTTTGTGCTAATGGACTGCCATTATCCTGCAGGGGTGCTGGAATTTTCTGAGTATAGTTCAGTAAAAATAAAATATGCCGAATTTGATTTTTTTGGTTCTTAATTAGCATTTGAAATAAAATGGGTACAGAACCATGTCTAGCTGCAACCCCTTTTCCGTGCAGGGCAAGCACAAAACAGCAGCATGTGGGCAGTTAGGATGGAGCAGACCCTCAACGTTTCTGAGAACTGTAGCCAGCCAAAGGTTGCATCATCCCGAGAGACTACACCCACATATCCCGCACATGTTCCGGCGCCATTCTCCTAGCATCCACAAACACATCAGTAGCTGCTCTGCGTTATGTAAGCGCACTGCTGGGAGGCCCGTCAAAAGCAAGCTTCCTTCTGGAGAGCAGTAGGCCTCTGGGTGTCAGACCTTATGTGTGGAGCGAGATGAAGACTGCTTTCTATCTGTATGCAAGTTGTCATCACTTCCCTACATTTAGGCTGGGTGTCCCAGCGGTGGAGCGCTCTCTGCTTTCAATAACGGAGCCCCAATTTCCATTTGGAGAATGTTATTGCTGTCATAAATGAAACACGCTTGCGAGGTTTATGTGCTGCGAGGGAACGACATTATGAGACGCCCTTTGAACCGAATGTGGAAATGCATTAACCTTCACTGAAGCTGCTGTGCTCAGCTACCGTTGACGTTACTGTGTGGTTCTTGTGCTGAAGCTGGCGAGATGGTGGTGACTGTGATAAGTTAGCCTGGCCGTTGTTTACTTTATGCAAAAGCAAATGACGTCAGGTTTCACTGCATGCGGCACTGAGCAACGATAGCGGGTTATAAGGAACAGGTTTGTGTTCATCCCGCAGCACGCTGATGTCAACACTGTAGATATCCTGCATGTGTAAGCAGAGTGATGTGTTCCATATGAGCTCGCGCAGTGAGCTGATCCCAAAAAGAGAATACTTTTAGAGAGTAAAGCCTCAGCACAGCTAGATTGGGACAAATAGCAGGTATTGCACCTAGAGGCTGACTAAAGACATTGACACATTTTGACATCCTGCGGTTGTTCAGATAATGGTGAAAATGTTCCTGATGATTATCTATTAATCGATTTTCTAAGCCACTGCTTCTAACCAGGGTGGTGGGAGCCTATCCCAGCGCTTATTAAGTAAAAGGCAAAGCAACAACTTGGATGGGTCACCAATCTATCACAAGGTGGTCACTCGGAAATGCACACACCCATACACATTCACACTTAGGGGCAGTTTAGTATCTCCAGTACACCAGATGTCTTTGGACTATGGGAGGAAACTGGAACTCCTGGGAATCAAAGCCAGGACCCTCTCAGAAAAAAAAACTAAACCTATTCACGGTGGAGGGGTACATTCTGAGCGCTGTGAAGCAAATTAGTCCCCAAAATAAACTGATTAGTTTACCATTAATATTCCATTTAAACATTTATAAGTCTGGCTCCATTGACTGCCACTGTAAAGAAATCTGAGTCGCGCCAATAAACCGTTTCACAACAAACAGCTCTGTTTACAAAAACTACATTAAATGGGGATTTAGAAAATGTGCTATAAGTGTTTAGCACCTACTCTTGGTAAACATTATATATATATTAGGGCTGTTAAAAATATCACGTTAACTATTTGCGTTAATTTATTTTCTATAACGCTTTAAAATAAATTGATCGCGTGATTAATTTGAAAATTAAACGCCCCTCTGCATTGCAGTACCACACAATCA
>JBBPDC010063786.1:0-10922 GCA_037974485.1 Hemigrammopetersius urotaenia
AACAGTTGTGGACTTCTTAAGCACTGATGTACGTCGCTCTGGATAAGAGAGTCAGCTAAATGCCGTAAATGTAAATGAATGCATAGTGGCTAGAACACCTTGATCTAGTCATCTTGTGTTGTTAGGCACCTTGCAGACTGTCACAGTGAAAAATGTGTTCCATTTTCCTTCAGTAAATCTACTCAATATGCAAAAGATACGGCAGTTTGACAGACTGTATTCTTGCACCAACAAGGTGATTTAAAGCAAAATATAAGGAAATGAAGGCTCAAGAATTTCTCACAGTACTATCATTTAGCTTTAAAAACAGACAACACAGTAAAGTGAAATGTGCAGGTAGTCAAAACATTTGACATTTTCAAATAAAAAAAACCCCCAAAAAAACATCGCTTAACCAGGTGGTCACAAACTCTATGCTGGAGATGAACAGTCCTGCAAAATGTGACATCAAAGCCTAATTCAACCACATAACTGTAGTTTTCAGGTGGATCTCCAAAATCATGGACCACTTTTAGAGTAAAAAGTTGTGGACATATTTCCATCAGTCTGGTGACGAAAGAAGAGGCTTTAAAACAAGTTTCATCAAATCAACTCACGGAGGGAGGTGTTTGGAACGCGGATCCCATAATTTGGGGTCCTGGCTGTTGAACCAGATGAAAAATTCCTCCATCAGCTGAAAGGAAATGTAAAAAACAGAAAAAATTGGGGGAATTATTGGGAAGGAAAAAAAAAACCACATTTAATCTCACACCACACCATACATAATACTGACAAAGAAAGCTGGCAGCTGTATCTGCAAAACTCATACTCACAGAAATGTCATATAACGGAAAAAACTAGACTTTCTCTGAAGATGTGGGTCTTACGCAAACAATTTTCTATATAGGTTAAAATAATAAGCACTCATCATGTCTTATGGGAACTACTAGTAGTTGTTAGGGTCCATTAAACAGCTGACTATACAGTAATTTGCTTAACTGGCAATAACAGGGGTTTGGACAGCTGTGTTATTAAAAGACATCTGACCTTCAAATAGTAAGAGCGAGCAAGAGCAGTGGGCCTCCGGTCTTCAGGTAGCGCTTCTTCCTCCTCCAGTTTTCTGCGAATCACTCCAACCACATCCTCATGAAAAGATGTCTGCACAAAAGGCACATGAATTTAAGCACATTCTGCATGAACGATATTAATAACTGGACCTTAAACTGGAAACATCAAAAATTAAGCAGAAATTATAACAGGAGTTAAAAGAAGTGAAATGAGCTAAATACGAACCAGCGTCGTATAAATGCCTTTATCAAACTTTTTGCCCAGGGCACGAAAATCACAAACAGGCAGATCATCATCTTCATCGTCTCCATCATCAGGGTCATCCAAAGAGGCACACTAAGAGGAGACATTATAATATTCAACAGATTTATATTATATATTCAATACAATTCTGCATCACGTTTGCTGTTGCTTGCAAAAAGCTGTATTTTGGTTCAACAGTGAATCATAGAACATCCTCTGGATATTATAGCTGTGATAGTCCTGGAAGCATGTTTTATTTTTGTTTATGCAGAGGAACATTTTGCATTTGGCACTCCTCACATGACAGAACACTATATGGCTTAATGGGGTATCTCCAAAGATACAGGTGAGCAAAAATGTCCACCAGGTCTCAGGAGGATATATACAGTTTTTAATGCATGGCAACAATTAAACAGAATCCTAAGAATCACACGATTTTCTGCCTTGTTATACTGTATGAAAAATTCAAAAGCAGTGTATTGCACACTTTTATTTTAAATATACTGCAAGATGATCAAAAGTGCAATAATGTTTGGTTCGCAAACACCTTAAACAAAGTTAAACACCTTTAACACAGCTGCAGTTCTAATATTTCTGTAAATTATTACCTTCAGAGTCTAGAGCATGCGGAGCAGAAACATTATAGCAGCTGCAAAGAGGGACCAACTCCACATGAAAGACTATGTATCTGAACGCAGTGTTACTAAAGTCACCGCAATTGTTTTTTTGGCTAAAACCGAAAATGAAACACTGAAAGAAATTTTTATTATTATTAACAGAATAAATCTGTTGCAAAATATTTATTTAGCATTTCAAGAGTATCATGCTCTTATTATACACACGCATTAAATGTTCACAAGGGTAGTGGAAACAGTGGTTGACCCTCCTTTAGAAGCAATGACCTCAACAAGGTGCTTCCTGTAACTGCAGATCAGACCTGAACTTTGTGCAGGGGGAATCCAAGCCCATTCCTTCCTGCAGAACTGCCTTATTTCTTTCATATTCTTTGTTTGTCTTCTGTGTTTGGCTCTCTTCAAGTCATTCCACATTCACATTATCCTGGAGAGTTTGTTGAAAAACTCCAGGCAGCAATTTACTTCTCTGACAGCAGTGGCTGCCTTCTTGGTGTCCTGGAATCCTTGCTTATTACATTTTTTGTGTATTAATGAACCATAAGCAGTGGCATCTAGCCAGTTCAGCTGACTTCAAGTTGTTCGATTTCACTCTAGGGTTCTTCTTTCCACTTTGCGTTGTGCTCTTGGGGTCATCTTGGTGGGGCGTCCACTTGTAGATTAGCCACAATACCAGATTGTCTGCATTTATAGAATACCAATACCAGATTGTCTTGCCTAACAGTAGACTAAAGCAACTCTATGATAATTGACATATTTATATGTTCACGGCTGGTTCCAAACAAGAAAGGGCCACCCACCTAACTGCTGAATCAGCTACAATGAAGTGCAAAAGTCATTTCCTTTAATTTAGCCATGAATAACCTTGTATGCTTCTTGCTTTTGTCAAACTGTGCTATATTCGTGATACTGAGAAGATTAAATGAAAGAAACAGGAAGGTGCCTAGATAAAAGAGTTCCAACCACTCAGCATTCAGAACCACCAGTATACTGATCACCACCTGATCATATGGAATCATCTGCACCCGTTTCTTCTATGGTTCAGGCCTTAAGTTGGATGAGTTTGTGCTGCTTGCATGATTTATACGTAGGTCACTGTCTGCCCTAACAAACAAAAAACATTCCTCTGAAATCGGTCAGGTCCAGTTTCTGAAAATGAATGTCTTTGTAAGTCCTTCAGGAAGCCTGGAGAACGGTTCAAGACTACATTAAAAATACAGTGGTGCCACTAGCAGTCCTGGGATTCGAACTCACAACCCTCAGATTACAGGGCCATATCCCTAACCACCAGGCCACCAGCTGCCCCTCCTATCACAGATTTGTGAATATTTCAGCGGTATCCGAAAACATCGTATTGTGTGGCGTGTACTGATTCCAGCATAAATGCAAGAGCAGAAAGCTCTGAGTATTCTGGGCTCACCTCCATGCAGGTGACCAGGTGCTGAGTGAGCGTGGAGCTGAGGAGGCAGGCGAGCACCTTCTCCACTCCAGCCCTGAGCTCCAGCATCAGCAGCTCCCTCCAGCCGCTTGCAGGTTCCTTCTCCTGCCCTTCGCCAGGCTGTGCCTGCATACAAGGCTGGCATGAGTACACCACACTCTCCGGCAGGCTGGACAGGATCTCATACAGATCGTCTGTAGAAGGAGAAAAAATAAAGTCTACTTTATTAAAGGTGTTGGCAAATCGGTGCATCAATGGTCAGGTGCATAAACTGCTGCAGTCAGGCTGTATGGGGTGGAGGGGCAGGGATTTTTAATTCAGAAAAGTGAGAACATGGGCCCTTTAATATATTGGAAGCAATCACAATATATAGCAGCAAAATCTCAATACTAATATTTTGCCCATATCATGCAGCTCTAGTACAAGAAAATATATTTCAAAAGTAACAGAGTATTTTTTTCAATAGAGGAATGAAGCAAAAGTGTGAAATGTAATTTCACAGTCAGATGCATGGCTTCATGTTTTGTGGCACTGGAACAATTGCATCACTAAAAAGCAACGGTGCAGGCGTCGGAAAATTGAACAGGAAACAGGTGGAGGAGGGCAAAATCTAATAGATATAATAGACGTGCGTGCGTGTGTGCGTGCGTCACGAACTGCAGCTTACACAAAAGCTGTATTTATGTTTCAAAACATCCCCAGGTCAGCAGACCAATCAGAGAACAGAAGAAAATGGTGCTAAAAAATATTGTTTTTAAGGAAGATCCTAATATAACATGCAGACATTGTTAAGGTGTCACTCGTGTTCTTCATTTATGAAATGAGTCACAGGATAACAGACACTCACCTGTGAGCCCCTCACACCTGGCGTGGACCCAGTGGTTGCAGGTGGAACACTGCATCATCTGGCTCTCATAGTCATTATCCTCATAGCACTTGAAGCACATGGTGCAGTAGTTACCTAAAAACCAAACAGCAGCTAATGATGAAAATTACTCAAAAGAACAACACCTGCATTTCACATCCGAAGTTTGGATCCAGTAAATCCCTGCAAAGACAGAATTCTGAACGTTTGCTTCGTATCAACAAAGAAAATTCAAAGACATTCTTTACAACATTTGGAAAAAGAATAAACGGCCCCTGTCCAACGCCTGCATTCCAGTCCAGCACATTCAGTACATTCTGACCCTCCATTCATTTCAGCATAACAAAAAACATATGGTTAAAAAAAATTATCTCTAAGGCCTCGTTTACACGGTCAGTTAAACGTGACCCAATTCCGAATTTTTGCTCATATGTGACACAGATCGGATCTGTTCCATGACAATGTAAACAGGGGAAAAAAGCATGTATTCAGATATTTTGAGATCGGTTTCAGGCCTCGTTCATATGTGGGAATAAATCAGATATAAATCAGATATGTGCCAATGTGACTGCAGGGCTCGCAAAATTCCAAAATCCCTGGTAGCCCTTCGGGCATGCACTCTTCAGTTTTTGGTAGCCCAAAATAAATTTGAGCAGCCTGAATATAAAAGGCTATAATATATTGTAAAGGAAACAAAACATCAATCAAAAAAATTTTAAAACACAAATTACAACAACTGTATAAAATTACAATCATCATCTCAAATATTTGGTTCTAACTGAACAGATACAAAATCACTATTAATAATGTGATTGGGACGGGACTGGAAAATGTACACGGGAGTGGGGGGACCGGAATTTGCAATAGAACTATGATACTTTATACAGAAATATACCTTTTAAATAAATAAACTAATTTTGAACTCAATACTAGTTGTCCTGTCTCTTTATGCTCTCCTGTTTGCTTTGGTGTAGCCGCTTAAGTGAATGGCGTGCTCCACACACTCGTAACAGTTGGTGGTGATAGTCCCAACCACCAATAACGTAAGAGAAGAAGCGGCTTCTTCACGCACTTTTTAGCAGTGAAAATCATAACCAAAATGGAGGCAGACGTGAAAGCTACGCTGCAACGACTAATGTCAGAAAATAATACTTTCTGGGATATTTCTGGGCGGTCTGAAATCATTTTTACACATTGAGAATGATGTAAAGGCTGCAAAGACTTTTAGACAACCGATTAAGTGCTACTCAGACTTAGAGCTGCACAATTAATCGAATTTTAATCATGATCACGATTTTGGCTGCCACAATTAAATTAAGATGATCGTTGCGATTTTATTAGCAGCTCTGCTGCACATCAGCCAACCACCAGGGGGCGACAGAGAGATTACGGCTTCAGTAATCTGCCTAAAAAAGGAGCGTGTGAGTGAGTGCCTGCAAGAGTGTGTGTGAGAGTGTGCGCGCGTGCGTGAGCCCGTGTGTACGCATGTGCGTGAGAGTGTGTGTGTGTGTGCCCGTGTGTGTGCCTGTGTGTAGTGTTGCTTTCGTCAACGAAAATTATGACTAAATATCGACGTTTGGTTTAAGAGTTGAACGGCGTTACCGTCCCAATATGTTAATTGAGAAGCACTGTGAATCAATATGGACAAAAGTATTGGGACACAGGGCGAATATCCATGCAATAAAAGCTGCTCCTAAATTGTTCTGATTTGATTGTAGACTATATTTGTTCAGCAAAAAAAAATGTTCAGGGAAGTTCAGGCCGACACACAGAGGGTGAAGACTTTTACCAGTTTTACAAATGTGGGTTTTATACACAATACACACACAATTTCATATTATTCACACTTTTTAGTGATGTGATGTTATTTTATTTATTTTATTTAAATGTATGGGTATGTACTTCTAAGTTCTAACATGTTTGGTTGGCAAAAACTAAATTCAAATCAGAGTGTTTTTAGTGTCTGGAATGGATGGACAGTATTCTTGAGTCTATAAGGTAACAATAATATAATAAAGATAACCTTGTTTGAATTGTGAAATAGGTTTGATTAAAAGAAAATTTAGATTTGGTCTGTTCTACTAGGTACTTATACTATACTGACTGGGTTAAATAGAATTGCATCACTAAAAAGGAGACTAAAATACAAATTTATTGACTAAAACTACACTAAAATGTCATCAGTTTTGCTTGTGTGTGAGACACACGTGTGTGTGTGTGTGTGTGAGACACGCGTGTGCGCCTGTGTGTACGTGCGTGCGTGTGTGTGTATCTTTGGTAAAGTTTATTTTATTATTTTTTATTTTTATTTGAGGTTTAATTTTGAACTGAAAGCCTTGTTCACTTAGTTTATTTAAAATATAAAGTTACATAAAAATGTGTTTTACCTAAAATAATGAATAATTGTGATTAATAATCGTGATTTCAATATTGATCAAAATAATCGTGAGTCATTCTTCTGGGATTGGGATGGGACAGGATTTTTCCCCCAGGTTTTATGGGATTGGGACGGAATGGGACTTTTTTGTGGGAGAGGTTTAAAAATTCAGACAGTGTTGGTTTATGAGGTAAGTCACAGACATTGCATCAACATGAGCAATGTAATGTCTGTAACGTTACCAGACATCGCCTTGTTGACGTGTTCAATTCAATTTAGGCAAGAAAACTCCCATCAGCTAAAACCTTGGGAGGAAACAAGACACGGAAGGGGAACTCATCCTCCTCGACCCAGAGTCATGACCAAAAACAGAACAATAGGTTTTTACACAGAGACCTCTTCTTGTTAAACACAGCTGAAATCATACTGACGACTTGCATTTGTAGAGGGACCAATAACCCCTTTTCCCATAAAAGGACTGCAAGAACCACTGATTATCTGGAGTTGGTGCTGCGGTGCAAATCGCTGTTGCAGTGCAACTGAAAATTACAAAACACTCTGAAGGATCTTAAGGATTATCCTGCAGTGGAATGAGGCGATTTATATTGTACTGAGAGAAGACAAGTCCACTGAAGAGAGCATTTACTTCCTCCACCACAGTCAGTGTTTTGCAAAGCACCAGAAACATGTGTGACAGCTTTCACAGCTTCTCACGACAACTTCACACCTGCAACACAAACGACTGAGCAGCAGCAAACCAGCCACTAATAACCAGACCAGAACGGAAAAAACAAATAGGGTCTCTGGGTCTCAGACTCAAACATCATAATCTGTGTGAAACTAATTAACGAGATTGGTAACATCAACAGTGTAACTTTCTCAACATGCTACCGTGAAACATGATTTCCATTAAAGAGATTATGATAAAGTGCCAAAAAGTGCAAAAAAGCAGCTGATCGGGAAGTTCTGGCTGAAAACGAAGGCCAAAGAAAAGCTGGAGCTCATCTATTTAGTAATGGCAGGCCTAACCCAGAAAAATAGAAAGAATTTCTAAAATCCCACATAAACACTCTCGCATGACAAATAAAACAAAACCAAACTGTGCAGGAATGACAAGTTTCCCTCAGGAGATTTTATAGCAGAAAGTAAAAAAAAAAAAAATTAAAGTGCTCCATATAAAAAAGTACACCAAAAAGGCCCAATCTGATTGAACTGATCAAAAGAAAGGTTGTAAGCTCTCAGCTGGATTTCCTCCATCATGCGTACCTAATTTGTGACTTCATACAGCGTGCTATCCCCACCCCGTTCCCCCACCCAAGAACAATGGCAAGACATAGACCCAGTCATGGACACCAACCCCCCAATGAAACGTGCACACCCCTAGCATCCCCCACTAATTACTACCTTATTGGATCACATGCCATATAAACAAAATACCTCACTATGTTTTTTTTTTTTTTTTTTTTTTTACCTATACCTATGTTTTTTTTGTATTCATCACTACTGACCCACAAAAACCCTCCTAATTATATTATGTGTATCAAAACACAAGTGTATTTACCGAGCTATTAGTGTTAGGTATTTACCTGTTACATATGCTTTCATCTTATAAAGGAAACTATATTTTTATTTGCAGATGTTCACTCAATAACTTGCCTATGAAGTAAATGGACACAAAGTGAACTGTTTCAAGGAAACTTCTAAAACAGGAATATGAGAAAGTACCCAGCAATAGAAACTGATTTATTTTCTAATCCCCCCCACATGCCACTGCAGTCTGGAGTTTCATTTCCTCAATTCCTCAAATACAGTTTTATAACATAAGAATCACTTTAAGTAATGCTGGACAGGCAGTCAGTAGTCAGTAGCCAAAAAACACAGTCTGTAAAACAACAACTTTGGTATGGATAAATAAAGTCATTTTGTATAGATACTGAACAGACCACCAACAAACTGCACATAAAAAAGGAAATCTTTAGACGTTAGACATCAGGAACTCCCTAACGTAACTGTGTAGTAACCATGGTAACGGCAGTTTAGGGTCTTGTTTTGGAAAAAAGCCATTACAGAACAACCGTTCCTAAGTTCAGAGCACGATGTTGTTTAATATCCATATTTTGAAGATAGTAATGAAGATACTCTGACAGTGTTACAGACTGGAGCCTCGTAAAGTTACAGTGGTAGCAGGTTAACAGTTGATGACGTTGCGTTCGTTGCTAGGTAACACAGACATAAAAGTCGATCATCGACGTTAGATCGCTTATTTAGGATTCCCAACTCGAGATAAGATTCCTAAATTCAGTTAGGATTTGCTTCTGTAATACCAAATCGAAAAGAAAAAAAAAATCCCATCTTAAAATGTCCTATCTTAACTTTACACTTAAGACAGGACGTTTCTGTAATACGACCCCAGTGTCATAAACCAGAGTCTGTTCTGGTCTAAATAACTGAGGTCTTCTGAAGATTAGTGTGTTAATTCAAATTCTCACATCCATGCATCACGAAAAAGTCATATCCGACACGCCTTCTCTTTTTAGAACGTCTGAGGAAGTTCTATCAGTAGTGATCATAGTGATCTATATCAAAGGAAACACCAGCACCTACTGCACGGAGAAAGACAACCCCACCTTTAAGTTATTAAAGATTTGGGGAAAACCCTTGAGCACAGTTTTCCCATGTAAAACCGACCTAGATTTGATATACTGTACAACAGTCATTTCTTTTTAAATTAGAATCACCTTTCTGATGCAAAAACACCATTTCCTGCCTGGCAAACTTTCCTGCCCATCTCATTTTTGCATGCTGAGCAGATTAACTGAAATGGGGGCAAAAAAAGGAAGTAATGTTTCACTCATCATCTTGAATCATCTGCTGTTTTAGGCCTTAAGTTAGATGTGCTTCTTTGCACTTGATTCATACATAGGTCACTGCATGACAAACACAAAAAATCCCTCTGACTGGACTGAAAAACGAGTCTTTGAAATGCCAAAGAAAATACGAGAACATCTGGACATTTGGAAGCAGAATATAAAGAAAAGAGGGGTGCGCCAAGTACTGTATGACTAGAAAAAACATGTTATACACACAAAAAAAATAAGTAGCATCAGGATGGCATTAATAAGAGCTCTGTATAATCTCAGAACTGGTTTAAAGAAAGTTTTTACTCATGCTGAGCACTGGAAATTAGACTGACCTCACAATTTTACATAATAACATCAAAGTATAAGCCTGTAGACGAAATGCATTTAAGATTATAAAACGTTGGTTATATACCTTACAGATACACAGAACCTTAACAAGGTTAAATGTTAGTCTTAATAGGAAGTGAGAGCACTTTGACCGAGAGACCACTCATTTGATAAAAATACAACACAAACCGACGAAAGAGTTCCTCTACGCTTGTTTTTTTTAGATAAGAGGAAATGATGTGCGAACATGCAGCTAAAACATACAGATTACCCATTAAGGACTAGAGAGACTCAGTGGGACAACGTTTTACCTTTTTAGAAGAACAAAACCGGAAAATCCAGAGAAGCAACTTTTAGTGCCCTGAAGTTTCATTTATTCAATGCATTTAAGCTACAAGTTATTCAAGTGCATTTGAGCTACATACGGTTTATGTGTATAGTAGGGGTGTAACTGTACACAGATGTCACGGTTCGGTACGTACCTCGGTTTTGGGGTCACGGTTCGGTACGGTTCACGATACAGCAAAGTTAAGCAACAAAAAGTTCTAAAGAATGAGGCTTGGTTGGGTTTCATTTATTTTTAAATAAACAGCAGTGTATTATCCAGTAAACACACACTTTTGCTTATATTCTCATGTATGTGTAAGTGTTATGCCAGTAGGTGGCACTATTGCACCATACTACGACTCAGGTATACGATTTACTTGCGCTTTTTTGGTCTAGGTGGGCATAGATTGATTTTTTTGAATCCCGTAAATCTCATTGGAATCAACTCATTGCAATCAAAATGAACCCCCCCCAGACAAGTTTAAAACGTGCGTAAACCGGACAAATCACTGAAATATCAAGGTGAAATTCATCATAGTTTGCGGCGATATTTTTTTTATCGCGCGATAACAATCTCGCGCCGTTAACGACCCAGCACTAAATATATATATATATATATAAGGCCTGTAAAGCGATTAATTAAAATTAACTAGTTAATCACAAATCTGAACTGCGATTAATCGCAATTCTATGTCAACCCAATATGTAATATATAATGAACACACAAAAAGTCATCAATTTTACAAAGAAGGCTTTGTTTATTTGTTTTTTCCCCAACTCTGTCACACTTTTAAAAGCGGTGAGA
>JBBPDC010063796.1:0-10922 GCA_037974485.1 Hemigrammopetersius urotaenia
GGGTCTATACTACGCAAGCTATGATGACTTTCACCTTGATATTTTAGTGCGGATTTACTCTCTTTCTCTGTCTGTCTGTCTGTCTGTCGCTCTCTCTCTCTTGTTCGTGACTTTTCCGGAGCGCGCGGATCATCTCTCTCTCTTGCTCTCTCTGTCTCTCTCTCTCTCTCCCTTTCTCTGTCTCTCTCTCGTTTGTGCAATCATCTCTCTCTCTCTCTCTTTCTCTCTGTCTCTCTCTCTCTCTTTCTCTCTGTCTCTCTCTCTGTCCTATATAGAGAAACTAGTTGTATATATTTCTCAGGTGTGATTTTGGCTCATTCTTCAATACAGTCTTCCATGTGCCCTTTTCTATGAACTCAGAGTTTTAGTTCTGCCCATAGATTTTCTCCAGGATTCAGGTCACGTGATTATTACACATAACTTAATTTATGGACATAGTTAGATTTCTATGTGTGTGTATGGGTTGTTACCGACATATAGATAGAATCTCTGTTAGAAATTAATGTTAATTAACCGTTTGAGCAAAATACTTTTCATTGCAAAAAACCCCCCTCCAAAATCACTGCAAAGAAATGAAATGTAAATGAATGTATTAAGCAACAAAAATCATCATATGAAGGAACATTTATGTGTTTCATGTTGTGATTTTAACATTGTTGCTTTTTTGGCTTTTATATGGAAATGAAATGTAAATGATTATATACAAATCTCCTTTTGTATTTTTTGTTAACACAGATCATTCTTTCTATGGGTGCAGGAGCCTCATATCTCCATTGCAAAACTGTTTTAGTTCAAAGCCAAATCAATGGTCAGTTACTAAGGTTACTTTTTGGTTTCTGCTGTGACCCTGAGCTGACAGATGTTGGTGTGTGTGTGTGTGTGTGTGTTTGTATCTGTGTGGAAGTTGAACTGGTGGTCCCTTGGCAGCATCATTACAGATGTGAGGGATGGATGATTACAGAAATGGATGAGAATTGAACAGTTCCTTTCACTGCTCCATCCAGGGCCAGTGTGTGGACCCCCAGCAAGGTGGGATTTAACATTTCTCACTGTCCAGTCATTGTTATGGAGACCACTTTACAGTAATGATGCAGAGTTACAACATTAGAGTCAATACCCAGCTAATAATAGCTGCGGGTTTCGAATCTAATGTTTAATATCAACTCACTTTTCAAGCAGATAACAAGGCCCTGGATGGGCCCCTCACCTCTGTGTTTAGTATGAGAGAAAGAGAAAGAGCGAGCGAGAGAGGGAGACAGAGACAAAGAGAGAGAGAATGGGAAACAGCATTCTTAACTTTCTTATCTTTCTGTCATGTTGATTGCTCTGCCATAAGGAAAGTATTTATTGCTCTGCACTGAGACATTTGGGTGATAATTGCTGTGTTAGCGCAGCACTGATCTACGGAAGCAGCGACCCCTGTTGTTTTTAATTAGCTGCGCACCCCATGCCAGGCCTGCCTGATAGACCATTCCTCCGGTTTAATCTCGGCTGAGGACCCCCACTCACACCCACCTCCCCCACACAGACAGAGTATCTCCTTCTTTAAGCAGGGGAGAGACACATTCGCCTGGAAATTAGGGAATGTCAGCGTGCGTCTGAATTCAATTAATTCTGCTGCAGAAAGCATTTCATTAGACAGCAAGCAGGTGGACAAACAGATGCAAGCCAATTTAGCTGCAGTTAACGGGAGATGAAGGGACGTTGGAGGCAGATTTGTTTCCATCAGAAAGAGGGGTCCGCTGAGAGCAAGGTATCAGCGAGCCTGATAAGAGTTTATCGAATCCTCTGCCGTAGACGGAACAGGTTTTTTCCACTAGAAAGTGAGGTTTAAAAACCCCTGGGAGGTGGAAGCAGTCATGAGCAACCCAGAATGTTGGCCAACACAGTGGTGAATGGAACCAGACACATGCCTCTAAAAGCTTCCTCACAGAAAGTTATTCAATGAAAAAGTTATGGTTGCCCCAGCTGACACTTTAGACATTGTTTTCATAAGTTTTGAGAATCTTTTGGTCCCACCCATTCATGGTGGAGGGATACATGCAGGGCTTGTGAAGCAAAATAGTCCCTAAAGAAAACCACCATCAACATCCATATGAACACTCAGAGTCACATGGAGCTTCACTGGGGGTCGAAAGTCAATTTGTGTAGGGAAGTCTAGTTCCATACCCCCTCCACTGTGGTCTCTACCATGAACCATTTCACACCAAACACTCTCTGAATTATCCTTATAGAAACAAAAAGCTCAGGCTAGGATTATTGGTTACCAGCAATGTTGTGCAGTTTAAGCACTAATCAAGCTAAAACAATTTCCCTGAAATCCTTTATCTAGACACCTTGCATCTTTATGCAGCAAGCCACAGTAAAACATTTGTTCCCATTTCATTCATTTAACCTCCTGAGTATGATGAAGATAGATTGATTCAAAGCAAAATATTAAAAATGCACAGCACTATATATCAGTCTCGTAGCTCCACAACTTCAGGCACCAAACGTCTCGGCTGACTCAGGAAATGAATTGTCCCTTTAAGACGAAAGAATCCACTCAAGATGTCCAGTGCGATCAGATTATACAGGCCCATTCAGTCAAATCTCTTTCCAAAAAATCTCGGCAATGCGGCGTGATTCTCCGCTCTGCCATCAGCTCCCTGCCATGCCGTGTCATTCGCTAATCTAGCACAGATGGATTTTTAGGCTCGCTCTGACGTCTCGGGGCTGAGAGTCGGCTCGTCTGCTGGTCGGGTAATTGTTTTATCTGATCAGTGGCATCTGGAAATGCAATCATCCCCCAAAACTGCTGCCCAATACTGCGGGATGGCCAAAGCTTCCTCAGACCTGTCCAGTGTGTCAGAAAAATGGGCTTTTAATCTGTTCTTCTTCAGGGGCTTGAAACAGCTTTTAGTGTAAGCAAAAGCTCAAGTTTGAGACTGTAGAATTAGCCACGGCGCCAGTTTGGTCTGAAAATTGGTGGGAAATATGCCACGGTGGAGAGGGGTGGTAGCATATCTTGGGTGGGGTGGGCGGTTGTTGGATACATTTGTTGACTTTGGGTTGCATAGCCCAAAGAAAAGTAATGGGGACATGCCCCTGCATCCCCAGTGTCATCAGTGTACCCAGCATCGCAGTATCCTCACCACCTATAGAATTGATAGAATAGAAGCAACACTACATTGGTTTATGTCCTGCAGCAGAGCTATATTGGATATTTTTATTGGATTTTAATTGAATTTATTGGATTTTTTTAGACTCTATATTTTTTATATTTTATATTTTGTTCTTGTATCTGGGGCTCTGTATGTCTGTGTAGTCAGAACATAAACAGTTTCCTCCTGGATCAAGTTTTCTGATTCTATAATCTATAATTTTGTGTATTTTAAGGAGTGTGTCCTGGAGCAGAGCAGGCTGCACATTCAAAACAAGGCTGTCTGTCCAAGGCCTCCTTCATGTTCATTTAGTCTCATTATCTATTTAAGCAAAATATTACACTAAATCCTTAGTGTGTAGTTCAGGAAATTTCACTCCTCAAAGAAAGAGATTTAATTTATCCAATGGTCAGTCTGTAATTAGGGGCAGCGGAAGGAATGGGCAGGGTTAAGGACAGCCTAAGCAGTGACTGACACATTCCTCAGCCAATCTGTGCCATTACAGTATTTTGCTCCTCTCATAGAACACATTTGGTGCCTGTCTTCAAGTGTTGCTCTGGGCAAATGCTAAATTTGCCTGTGCTGGTCCTTATTTCAAAATTCCATAAAGGAAAACTCACCAAATAGCAACCCCTCACCCCCTGGCAGGTATAGGGATCCCCTGCTGCCATTGGATATAATGTACTAATGGTACCAAGCTAGTGTAGGGTTGAGAAAAGGGTCCTATTCTCAAAAGGGCACATAAAGCCTTTTGAGAATAGGACCCTTTTTAAACAAAGCTAGTGACCCTTGTCTACAAATCTTCAGCTTTGTTTTCTCCCCTGTCATGTTTGCATGACCCGTACAAAACATAAGGCAATAGCAACATACTCCAAGTTCTTTCTGCTTGGAATAATGTGGAAAAAACAAATGTGAAACTATTGCAGTAGGACCACGATTGCTTCCCCTATGTCCCTCAGCATAGGCCAGCAATGTCTCATACAATTTTCCAGCTAAAAATGTAAAACTCAACTCTTAAAGGCCAGCAGTCATTGCGTTCGCCTCCCCTGTGGCCTCAAATTAAACTGTTGGGCCGTGCGATCTATTACAGACAGTTACACTTTTTCTCCCTCTCTCTTGAGCTTTTGGGAAAGCTACTCCGGAAGTCAAGGTGTATTTGTTCAGTTCATATAAAAACCAATTTCCCCTGTTGTTATTATATTTCTGAAGGTCCTGGCCTCATTTCGTAAGTCTTTATGTGTTTCGTTGGATGGACGGTTTGGTAAATCCCACGGTGGCACCACCTGAAATCAGTCAGTTAAAGATTTAATAGACTGAAGCATGAAGCACTCAGTGCTCACACATTTACTCAGCTGTAATCAGACTCACTCTCACACCCTCTTTTGTCCTTCTGGTTTCTTCTAATGCCAGAACAGTTTGTCTGAACCTGATGGACCTTGAATATTCCCTCTTTTCTCAGACTTTTTCTCAAAGTCCCTCACACCTTAAAAATTTGTACCCGCTGACATTCACCCGCACCCTTAAGGTGCCTTTAATCCTTTGGTGATGAGTTTTTATTAGTACTGCTTGTTGCTATGTGAGTTTTGTGTTGCTTTTGTGTCAGCATTCCACACTAAAAGTGTTCTTGTATTTGCTCCATTTCGACTGCCTGGCCACAAAGCATTAAATACGTCCTCGCCAGTGAGATGACATTCGCCTCAATGCCTGTGTGACTTGTTTGACTTTGAATCATGACCCAAAATGATGAGTATGTTTGTGGTACTACAGCACAAGCTAGGGTTTCTATGGTTACCAGTTCCTTTTCTGTAAAGATGGTTGTAAAAGGCATTTCCCCAAAACAGCTGTTCTGCACCAGTGTCAGGTGGATCAATAGTTGCGCAAAATGTAAAGATTTGTTTTACAGCATCAAACAGTGTGTGGTTCTTGGTCGTGTGGGTTGTGCTCTTGAGTGTCCTGCGCATCACTCCCTCTGTGTGCCAGTTGGTGCGTCAGCTGTTGGGATGCAGTCTGAGTTTTTTAGTTACTGATGTATAAAAGGAGAAATATAAAATTCTGAGTGAAAAACAATGATATATTGACTATTATCCTGAGTCTCCAGTGTTAGATCAGTACACTGTAATGGAAAGGTGGCACAACCATGAGGCACTACTTCCTGAAGGGTTAAACAAAATTGTACCTGCTTATAGTTAATCCTCTTAAAGTGTATCTCTTGCTTTCAATGTATTTCAACCTGCTTTTTGTCTTGAAGGTCTTCCCTTTCTTTCCTTTTTACTGTTTTACTTTTATTACCTTAAAAAGAGTTTAATCTAGCTGTGTTGGAGTTGCCCGGGTTCTTGGCCCTGAGGCTGCCAGGAGATCAGCTCATTAGTTCAACTTCACTGAAACCAAATCCTTTCAAGATGTTTCTTGATAGATTTCAGTGATGAGGGGAATAAAGCTCAGTTCTGGGCAGCTGATATTTAAGCTATTTTTACTTTATTTTGTTTATTGATGATCACATAATGGCTGCCACCATTGCTTTAGAGTATCCTAATAGACTGCAAATTCCTATCACCAGGACATTGGAGCTTTATTTCATTTCCAAAGTCCTGCAGCTGAGGTTGGACATTATTTTCTGAGGCTACATTTAGGCTGGGACATCATTTTTGAGTCTATTGTCAGATTAGGGCTTCAGTTATTTTGGGCTACAGTTTTTTGGGCTAGAGTTGGGTTGGAACATAATTTTGTTGTGCTACAGTGTAGTTTAGGAAGATGTGTTTGGACTACATTTGGGTTGGGAAATGGAAAAAATAGTTGTGCTACAGTTGGATTGGCGACAGTTGGTACAGACAGAATTGTATACGACTATAGCCAGTTCAGACAGAATTTTCTAGAATTACAGTCAGTTCAAACAGAATTATGTTGAGGTACTGCTGGTTCAGGACAGAATTTTGTGATATTACAGCCAATTCTGACAGTGTTATATGCGGTTATATTCGAGTGTATATTTTTCTTTTGAAAGTTTCATAAAAAAATAATGCCCAGTTCCAGCTCTTTTATACACTATACATATATTTACATATTTTTATATTATTCATGAACCACAAGTAGTCCAGTCAGAAGCAACACACACACACACACACACACACACACACACACGCACACACACACAAACTGTGAAACACATTCTGTGTTCTGCTTTTGATACTGCTGTAAGAAAACCACAGAACGTCCCGTCGTTGCTGCCTAACAGAAACTGATGGGCTGTTATCGGTCTGGCTTGTTTAAGAGAATTATATCAGCCAATTTAATGAACTGTCTGTGAAAGTTTTATAAAAAAAAAACTCCAACCAGTGAAGACTGTGGCATGGACACTGAGCTGCAGACTCAGTTCGCCAATTATAAAAGCCATTTGCATTCAGTGCTTAAAAGACCCTCAATCACCTCCTGAATAAAATTCCTCTCTGGAGCATAGCGGCAGCGATCTGTCCATTTATGACTGTTTCCTAGACAATTTGGCGCAAAGATGAAAAACGACAACATTAATTTATATTAGAAAATGAAAAAAACAACACTTTATTGTTGAGGCAAGCGATGCCCAAACAAATGGCCTCTCACTTCTGAGCAATGTGAGTAAAGCGAACAAAAAAATAGAAGCAGGGCCAGAAGTGGACTCTCCAGCTCAGAGTGCAAACTGGAATATAAAAAAAGTGTGTGTGTGTGTGTGGTGGGGTGAAGCACAGATTCAGATTTAGAATGAATGGTGACAACACAAGTCCCCAAACCTCTTTATTTAAATATAATAATGATGATATATAAGATGAATTCATTCTTTCTTAGTTTTTTTAGATGCCTGTTATGTGTCGCAGTAGTCTGATTTCGCAGGATCAACAGTCATAACTCAGTTCTACATCATCATTTTCCCATCTTTCAACAGTCTTTAAATAGACTGATTTAGTTACGGTGCCTTTAAGACCAGTGCATGCAACGGACATCTGTTCCTATTAGTATCATTTTCAGAAAGTTTGAAAAGCAGCCCCTCATTCCTTCTTCCTTCATCTAAAGGCTTGTTTTTCTATAGTAAACTAGATAAAACGTGAATGCCCTGCATTGCCAAGTAGCTTTGTTTTTATATTTGATTTGATTACATTAATGTTTAAGTTGAGATTTACAAAAATATTTGAATATTTGAACCACACTTGTGTTACTGTGTTCAAGGGAACACTGCTGTTAAAAAGCCCCTTATCTGTTTAAAGTGTTTGCAAACCAAATTTTATTGCACTTTTGTTCATATATCAGTACTTTAAAAATAAAAGTGCACAATACACTAGTTTTGAATGAATTATTTAATTTTGTGTTTAACAATGCGAGAATAATCACGTTTAATCACAGAAAACCATGCGTTAATACTTTGTACTACCCCCTTTTGCCAATAGGACAGCACTTCAACTTCTATAACATTTCACAAGGTTGAGAATACAGAGAGAGGGATCTTTGACCATGCCATCTTTGCCCAATCTCTCTAGATGGTCCTCTCTTATGCATTCTCCTCTTCAGCTCACCCAACAGGTTTTAGGTCTCAGGACTGAGATGGCCATCGAAAAAGATTTTGTGTCTGATGAAATGCACTCTAACAAGTTTCCCAGGGCTGTTGAACGAGAAACGGACCCAAAGCATTACAGATCCTAAACCATACTTTGCAGTGGGCATGAGGTGCTTTTCCATATATTTATCCTTTGTTTTATGCCAGACCTACCTGGAGTGTTTGTTGCCAAAATGCTCAATTTTAGTCTCATCTGACCAAAGCTGCCTCTCTTTGCTGCAGTCCCCTAACCGTCTTCCTCACTGTGTGTGGTGGCAAGATAAACTCGAGGCCTCATCCAGCCTTGTTCGTCACAGCTCCAGTCATTGTAAACTTTTTAATAATTGTTCTGACTGTGGATATGGGCATGTTTATGCGAGTATATTATATCTAGCATACTGAGGGTGCCGCACCTTACAATAAAGTATTTGTTGCTATTTCTTTCCTTTAATCTACTCCGAATGCCTAAGATAAGATATGGAAACATGACAAAATGAGGGGTAGCTCATAACACAAATGTATGTTGTGTATGTATGACCCCAGTTATAATTTTTATTAAAATCAGTTACAATAAATAAGTCCTTAATATTTACTGTGTTTTCTTATTTACACTTCAGGCTGGAAAGTGATAGACTGAAACGTCTCTGTGGCAATTCTGAAGGCGGCGTTTCCAGGCTGGAGCCGTGATGAATGTGAGCATCAGAAGAGAATAATATTAGCGTTTGTGATGTGGAACCGCAGAACATCATGCCTCAGCATATCCACCCACCACACCTCATAGAGAGTAAGAGAGAGAAAGAGAAAGAAAAAGAGAGAGAGCGAGTGAGAGAAAGAGAGGAGAGAGATAAAAGAGTGAGAGAGAGACAGAGAGAGAGAGAGAGCTATGGTCTAAGATGACCTCTTTCTGGCTTTTGTTAGTTTATTTGTTTGTTTATGTTTTGGAACGAATGATTAAATGATGTGCAGATGTTATTCACACACTATAATGATCACTATAATGCTTTGACATGTTATAAACGGCTCATAAAAACCCTTTTTAACCATGCTATTCTTTTATTATGCATATGCTATTGAGAATATTTGAAGTGATAAATAATACACTGGACATGTTAACTCTTTAGTGGGGCTTTTCTAACAGTTTGTCAGTTTCTTGTTCGTGTGCAGGCGTTTCACACTAAATTTCAACAATCCATTACTTTGTATACTTTGATCTTGTATTCGGTTTCCCTGTCTGACTGTTGAGTCACGGTTTCAGGGCTGTGGTAATACAGACAGCAACCACTTGACGTTTATTTGATGTTGTAAATATATCTATTTTCTAAATGAAAGATGTACATTTTCAAAATATTAATTGTGTAGGCTACTCTTGAGTGTCCTGCATGGTGCTTGCTCTATCTGTCAGTTGGTGCATCAGCTGTCGGGATGCAGCCCAAGTTTTGAGTATAGCTGATTTTTCTTAGTTCTTTTACTAAATAATTATGCTCTCATCCCACACTGGAAGGAGCGGCCGCCAATTATTGCAGTGACTTGGCTGGCTGTACGGCTCAGCATCAGAGCTGTAGTCTAGACCACCTTTGTCGAGGCCAGAACAAGGCAGAGTTCAGAGAGGTTTGAATCTAAATCAAGACTGAATCCATAGAGGTTTAAATTCAAGTGCAAAGATAGTTAATTCATAGTTAAGACAGAGTGAGGTTTAAAGAAAAGACAATATTATTTCCAAAAAGAGTCCAAAACAAGAGTTCAAAGAGGCATTGAGTCAAAGACAAAGTCCAAAGTTTTGAGTACAAAACTGTATAAAAGTATAAAAATAAAACTTTGTGTGTAAAGATGACGGTGTATCGACTGTAATCCTGAACACTTTACCAGAAAGTAGTTACTAGTAGCTGAAGGGTTAAAGGATACATATAAAGGACCATCCCCTTCTTATTTTTTTAAAAACGAAACAATTTTACGTGGTGTGACAATGTAGCCAGAGTTCCCAAATGTACACTAATCCCATCTGTTCAGTTCATAAATAGATATTAATCTGCAGAAACAGCCTGTTTTGAACTTGCCAATTTTATAATGGCACATAAGCTAATAACTTTATAAGCATCCTCCAACACACCATTTTAGCCCCTGACTTAAAGGCACAGTAATAAAGTAGCCTGTTTAATGACTGTAGAAATGACTGTGAAATGACTGATGATTGTTTTTGGGACATCATATAAAGTACATATGTGGAGACTATGTGAGCTCATACAAATACAATTAGTACAATTCGGAAAAAAGTAGGAAAAACATTAAAATGTATGTTATGAGCTGAAGAATACGTGTTATTCATGTGTACAGTTGCCACCCTTCAGACCCTTCATTTGAACTAATTCTAATTATTGATCATTTTAGTCATGCTAATTCATCTTAATTGTATCACAATACATCTTAACTGTTCTTATGAAGTTGAAATGAAATCAATAACTAATAATTAATTACATCATGTTTTTATTTATTTATACTTTACTTAATGTTTTCATGTATGTAAAGCTGGCATACTGCTTTAAAGTGTGTATAGGGGGCTTTAAGACAGTTGGAGTTTGTTGGCAATGGCCTTACAGGAAAAATCTCTGATGGCCTTGCTGGCCTCTTCTGCAGAATCGCTCTGATGGAAAAAATAATGATCAAAACGCCCCCGAACATTGCCTTTGTGAATATCATCTTTCATCGCTTTCAACGTTCAGGCACCCATCTCCTCCCATTCAAAACAAAACCAAATCTGATTTGTGGCCCTTTCGGACTCTTACTAATGCAATTTGATATTTTGCTTATTTAATTTTCTTGGAAAGTAAATCTCCAGACCACTCAAATGGCCAAGCTGATGTTTCTTAGTTCTTTTACTAAACAATTACACCCTCATCCCACGCTGGAAGGAGCGGCCGCCGATTATTGCAGTGACTCAGTCGAGGTAGCGGTACACAAATGGCCAGGCGAGTGATCTTGGCTGGCTGTACAGCTCAGCATCAGAGCTGTAGACTAGACCAGTGGTCCCCAAGCCCCGGTACCACATGACCCACGGCCCGGTACCGGTCCGCGGGCTGCACAGAAAAAAAAATGGTTATGTTGTCGGCTCGTTGTTATGAAAATGCTGTTAATAAAGCTGCAAGTTGTCACGAACCCCTCCGGTAGGCTTGAGAAGGAGGAGAGAGCACCAGGGGAGACCGACATGTTGGTTGTTTTGGTTT
>JBBPDC010063826.1:0-10921 GCA_037974485.1 Hemigrammopetersius urotaenia
TTATTCCGCCGACATGTCGAGCACGGAGAGCTTAAACACTGAGACAACTGAGCAACTTGTCAGTGAACTATGAGGTCAAAATAAGTAAATAAATAAAATAATCGGTTATTAATCGTAATCGAGTTAAAATGTTCAATTAATCGAGATTTTTATTTTAGGCCAAATCGCCCAGCCCTAATGCATAGTATGGCCCGTAGGTCAGTAACAGCCTATACTTAGAACAATAAGAAGCAGTATCATTTCGACAAAACGAGATATTCCTGCAGTATTCCTGTGTGTTTTCCCTGCTTTATCATACATGATTTAACTAAACTTCTAAGCTGCTAAACCTTTCCTGAGCTCAATTTGTAGAGCAAGATCACGGGAAGGGCAATGTGCAGAGCAGAGGAGCAGCATTGAAACTAAGGAGCTCTATGCAAATTGCCTTCTTTATTAAATGCACCGAATTCGCAAGATCGCCGTCCTCGTGACATTCATGCCTCACTTGATGTAAAATATCCAACACTCTCGACAGGCTGGTAAGTGAACATACCACTTCAGAATTAGAGAGTCAATCAGGGAGCGCAGTGTGAACAACTTAAAGGGTTTCTGAGGGCCTCTAGAGTCACACAGCAGGCACAGGAACACACAGACAGAGCTAAGCCACACACTGCAGACGCGAGTCCTGGAATATGGGATTCCCTTAAATTCATTAGTCAAAGAAATGCATGGTGTGAGGCTGAATACCGAGGCATCACTCATCCTCCAGTCACATCAAAGTGATGCCACAATGGCAGAAGGGCTCAGAACACATCTCTAAGAGCTGAGAAGGTGTAGAAGGATCCCAGGATGATATATATATATAGTCTTTCCATAACAGAGTGAGAAGTGGCTGTAAGTCACTATTGCTGCTTATGCCACAATATTACTACTGATTTTGATATTATGGTTGTTTTCTTTCCACTGATTTTTATTTTTATTCAAATTTTACTTTATTTTATTTGGATTTTTATTTGATTCTATTATAGACTTATTTTATTTCTTTTATTATTATTGTTACTTTTTATTTTACATTATTCTGGTGTCTGTGTGATGGGGCCGTCGCCACATAAACAGTTTCCTCTGGGATAAATAACGTTTTCTGATTCCGATTCTGAAGTCATTGCATTTCACACGGAGTATTTACTTCATAAGACTGTGAATCTGTGAAGAGCAAAAGCTAATTATTCACAACGGAAATAATTCTGAGTCTGAGACCAATCTAATCAGTACTGAAATACAAAATCTATTTTTTTTTTTTTTCAAAAAACAACCGACATTTAGACTTATATCATGTCAAATATACAACATCAGTATCATAATATCAAATAAATCAGTACTCAATGTGTCCACTCCAGTCTGCTGTACCTATTGCTCCTCCTCAGTCCTTCTAATCTTATAACTATTAACAACTAAGCTTTTCTCAAACATGCCACGGGCACAAATCCAAGATGGCGGTGCTCTAAGGACGCAGTGGCTATTCAGGAGCAAAAAAATTGTGTAGAAATAATGTATCTGTACAAGAAACAGATGGACTGTTGTCCCCCCCTGATGTCTGGAAAAAGGTTCAGAAGCCATTAGACTCTGACAACATCGGGGGTCTGAACAGGGTCTGATCTCATACAGAGACTGGTATAAACATAACCAGGACACTTTCAAAGATCCTACACTCACTGCACTGACACTTTCAAAACTGCATTAAAACTTGCTGCTAAAAGCTTGTAAAACTGCTCCACCTCAGAACACACATTTACATTTATGGCATTTATCAGACGCTTTTATCCAAAGCGACTTCCATTTCCTACCTACAGGGGGCAGTCTCTCCCTGGAGCAACTCAGGTTAAGGGTCTTGCTCAGGGACCCAGTGGTGGTTTTGCTAAAGGGAGGTTTCGAACCCATGAGCTCTTGTTCCAGAGACAAGTATCGTACCCACTGAGCTACCTTCGATATTAGACACAAGACAAAAGGGGGAGTTGAGAGTTTAAAAAGGGGAAAGTCAAAGGAAAATTTATGAAAAAGCCTGACTTTCCAAAGCTGTGGTTTAAAATGATTTGGAAGACCTTATAGACCAGCAAACCAGATGCTCAGTACTCAGTACATGTATCATTAAGAAACAGGAAAAATCCAGATCACTTCCATTAGATCACAGGAGTCAGCTCTTTCTGTGAGAAGAAACCTCAACATTGTGGCTTTGAAAGTACGTGGCAAAAAGAAAATCCACACTACTGCACTGAACTGGACAAGAAAGTATTGTGGACTGATAAGTGGAAATCTGTAGTATATATATTTGCACATTTCTGCAGTAAAGCTGAAATCAAGTCTCCTGAAAAGAACAGAGGCTGCAGCAAAGGCTGAGGGTAAAGGGTGGGCACTAATTACTGATACTCCATTATTAAGGCTTTTGTGTACTTTCTGTTAATTATATGTTTTATCCCTGACATTTTCTCTGGTAAAATAAACAACTAAATTGTAATTTTTCCTGGTAAAGAAACAAATGAAAGAAGGGTATTTTTGCACAGTTCTGTATGAAAGTGTCACATTCGTCATGTGGATTTACTGAAATGTTTTATTAATAACAAAATATCTGCTGTCAAAATAGACATTTCTTAACAGTTACACACAAACCACTGTTCCATAAAGCCCCATCCAGAAGCAGAATGATTTCTAACCTTATCAAAAAATGATACAGATAAGTGAAGGTATTTCTTAATGATGGTAACTGCATCAAAACAGAAACAGACAACTGAAACAGTTATACTGAAGATTAACACCTGATCAGAATGCTAATATATACGCGTGTGTGTGTGTGTGTGTGTGTGTGTGTGTGTGTGTGTGTGTGTGTGTGTGTGTGTGTACTTTGTCAGCATATCAAGACAAATGGACGGATAATGGCTGGTTCTAGTGTTTAGTAAGGTATAGTTATGACAGCAGCCATTTACTGCTACACAGTGTTTATACAGATTTCCGCCTAGTGAAGGATCTGATCTCATCTGGAATCAGAAGTCCACTAGGAGAACCCGAAACTGAGCTGTTTCCAGATCCACAGTATGATGCACCATCCACCCTGTAGGACACAGAGTTGTAGAACACCAGGGTCGAATGGCATCCATGGACTTCTGATTCTGAGGTTGCAGGTCTGCAGCTGGGGCAGGCATTCAGTCCACAGCACATCCAGGAGCAAAGGGAGCAGCAGCAAAACCCAGGACGCACTGAAGGACCGCTTCTTCTTTTAGTGTCTGTGCTGTCCTCACACGAAGAAGGGATGAGGTTGGTGCAACTGCTGCCTCCAGCCATGGGCAAAGAGAAGGTGCTGAGGGTGCTGTGTCCGTTCTCCAGGGTGCGAGACTCCTCTTGAAGCTCCTCTGGGTTCATTCTCTCACCCATGTCTTCTTCCTCTGAGCTCACGGTGAGGAACCGGAGCACCACGAGATTGAGGAATGCTCCGATCACACTCAGCCCAACAAGGATGTACGTAAAGGCGAAGGTCACATATGGAGCTTTCATCTCCAGGTCTCCCTTCTTCTGCAAAGCCACAAAGTCTCCAAACCCAATAGTGGTGAGGGTGATGAAGCTGTAGTAAC
Organism: Hemigrammopetersius urotaenia; assembly: GCA_037974485.1. Classification (NCBI taxonomy): domain Eukaryota; kingdom Metazoa; phylum Chordata; class Actinopteri; order Characiformes; family Alestidae; genus Hemigrammopetersius; species Hemigrammopetersius urotaenia. The sequence continues at coordinate 3,600 of JBBPDC010063826.1, forward strand.
AGGCATGGAAAAAGTTCCAGCCCTCAAAATGGGAAAAGGCTGCAGCTCCTATACAGAGCGTACTTAAACAGGTCAGAAAGCCCACAGAGACCATGTTCCACATGGAGACGCCAGTCCTGTGTAGACCCATGCACCTTCCAATCCTGCACAACAAGAAACGTACGAACGTGTTCATGCGCTCCCCAACACTCTGGAACATGATGAGCGTTAACGGAATGCCCAGGACGGCATAGAACATGCAGAAGACTTTTCCAGCATCTGTTCGAGGCGATGAATGGCCATAACCTTTGGTAACAGAAAACACAAAGTATCAGTAACAAACACTCCAAGAATGACATCAGAAGTGTGTTTATATTACTGGCCGGCTTTCCCTCTGTGTTTGAATGTTCTTCTCGTACCTGTGTGGGTTTCTGCCGGAAGCTCCGGGTTCCTCCCACAGACGTGACTGGATTTCTCCTAGACGTGACTGTGTTTGTATCAGAGATGGGACTCGAGTCTGAGACTCGGACTCGAGTCGCACTTAAGTCACACAAACAAAGACTTGACTTTAGTCTTCCCTCAGCGAGACTTGACCCGGACTCGGTGCTGTGACTTGTGAGTCAAAACTCGTAAACAATGTTCATTTCATGGAATTATTTATTTATATCTCGCACTCTTTTCAGCAACCCGAAAACCGCTCACCTCGCTCCGGCGTCCCATTACTTTTGTCCGAGGTGAGCGGTTTTCAGCTAATAACGGTTTTCGAGGGGTCGTTGGAAAGGGGTTACAGAGCCCCATCTAACTGTGAAGTAATCGTGGGGCGTGGCCAATTAGCATATCTTCAAAACATTTAGAGCTCAACATTTACAGTCAAACATCCCACATTTAGAGTCGCCGTCTGTAAACGCTGCAGCTCAAAGACTTGAGACTTGACTTGGACTCGGTAAAAATGACTTGTGAACATCCCTGGTTTGTATGTTGGCCTGCCTGGTGTACTAGGATCTGACAAGGGTGTTTCTACTTGATTTTGCCCTGTGAGCACTGGGGTAAGCAAAAACCCTGCAATCCTGGTTTTGATTAATGAATGAATGTACCAGTGAATGAACTTAACATATAATGTATTTAATAAAGGCAGTTACTTTGCTTAATGAGGACACATTTGACATTTATTTTTTATATAAATGTGTGTGTGCACATACTCCAAAATTAACACAACACAAAAATTGTTGCGCAATTCCTGCATAGACAGTGTGAGCAGTACACCCACAGTGGACATATCAGCCACAGACTGATTAAACCAGAACAGTCATACTGTCTCCTCAGAAGCAGTAATCAAAGAATACATTTTCGTGTTGATGTTTCAGCTCTTATCCTCCCTCTAGGACATATACAGTAGATTCTAATCCTCTAGACAGACAGAATATATGAGTGCCAGAAACACACACATACATGGTGGTTAACAGCACATATATCACAGACTTGTAAGTGTAATGACTACAGTGTAAAAATAGTGTAGAGATATTTGAAACTGAATCACTGATACACTTCTCTGGGCTTTCAGATGGTTCTTTCATTTGTCTTTAATGGAAAGCACTGCCAGTGATCAAAGGCCTTTCTATCAGAGGACAGAGGGCTGGCAAGTGGGGGGGGGGGCAGTCGTATGATACAGGCAATGCTCAAATAACTGTACTTTTTCAAAACTCACTTTTACATTGTAGACATGCACACACACTCTATATATGTGTTCAGTTCATTTATATACTGTATATATATTAGTGCTGGGCCGTTAAGGCGCGTTAATGGCGCGAGATTCTTATCGCGCGATAAAAAATATCGCAGTTTAAGACAAACATTATTAAATTAAATAAACTGACCGTTTTAATTGAACTGTTAATGAGCAATGAATGAGCAGAGCATAACAGACACTGGTGACATGATAAGGATTTAAATACACTGTTTATACTAATGTATAAATTATAGTGGCCCCTTATAGTCACACGTGAACACACCACAGCACACAGTGTGAACAATGTGAAATTCTTCCTCTACATTTAACCCATGGTATATGATTACCAATGTGTGGACCATACTCCTCAGTACAGCATGGCAGGCTGGGTAATGGTACATTTCAGATTTCCAGTTTAATATCGATTCCAAATCTCAGTGTTAATATTGCAGTCCAGAGTTCTTCCACAAATCAGATTTTTATGAACCTTGACCTCATATGAAAAATTCTATTTTAATCAAATTTAGGAAACTGTTATTTGAAAACATAGCTTTCAGAAAATACATTTATGTTTTTCGTAATAAAGAATTCAAGGTAATTTAAGAAATCAACGTGTCTTAATATGGAAAAAATACATTACATGTTTCGTAAGTGTGATTCTGATGTACACTGTTTATCAAGAAATGAATTCTATATTAAACGGACGGACGGACGGACGGATAATTTGGAATTCTGAACTGGATTAACTGACAAACGGCATTTCTTCGAAACCCAGAGCAGTGCCCTCTGGCGTCAAAACACTGCTCCTGCAGGATCCAACTTCATGCTCTCACGAAGAGCACCAAGATCCTTGCTTTATTCGATATCAAGAAAACTGGACGTTCATGATACATGAGAAGAAAATGAGATTTTGAATGGGAAATAAAACGAGGCTAAATAAAAGGGTATTAAACGTAAGGAACTAGTTAATAGAACGTTAGAGAGCAGGAGATGTTGTTTGTAAACGAGATTGTAGCAGAGCTGCTCACCTATGGTTGTGATGACCGTGACAGCGAAGTAAAAGGACCCAGCGAACGTCCACTGGCGGCCGGCTCGGTGGGGCTTGGCCAGGAGCAGGACCCTCTGGAGCGTGTGGAAGTCCTCGTCCTTCAGGTCGTACTTTTCCTTCATCTCTGAGCTCCTGCGCTCCAGCTCGCGCCTCCCTGCGCGCTCGCGCTCCGCCTCGAGCGCCTCGAACACGGCGGCACCCGCCAGCAGGTAGGCGAGCACGCAGAGCACGAGCACGAGCGCGCGGACACTCGGCGCCTTCATCTTCTCGCGGTGGACACCTGAGGGACCTTCACGCGGTGGACACCTGGGGAACCTTCTCGCACCACGACGTGCATCTATTGAGTTTCCCACATGTGATAAAAAGAGGGTGGGGTGGTGCGAGAAGGTCCCCTCAGGTGTGGCTCATAGAAAGTGCTGCAGTAAAGTTAAAGTGCACCTTAATTGTCCTGATTTGGGGGCGGAGACTCAGACGGCTATTCACTCACTTTCTGCGTAATATTCACTGAAACTGCAGATGTTATGAAGGCTCTTATTTGTGGTGGCTAAACCCTTTATCGCGTGCCTCTTCCTGAGAAATGTTTACAGCGTGGCAGGGCAGAACATTAGAGAAGTGCCATTAGGGACCGTCACTGCCATGAAGGGGTGCACTTGGTCAAAGTAAGATCCTCGTGAATGCTGGGACCAAAGGTGTCCCAGCAGAACATCGCACTGCATTTCAAACAACTCACACTCACCTGTCCGTCTACTGGATGTAAAAGAAAAATGTGATTCAACAGACCAGACCACCACCGTACTCCACCACAAGTGCACATTGAAGGCTCTTTCTGAGGCGGACAGAGGTCACTGTGGCAATCTGACACATTCCTGGCACATATTTGCGCTACAGGCTAGCCTTCATACATTAAAGAGCCTTGTGTGCCCCTCACCTTGTGGCCGGTTAACCAGTTGTACTTCCTTAGATGACTTTTGGTAGATACTGTCCGTTGCATACTGTGAACCCCGTAAGACCTGTTTTGGAGCTCTGAGTGGGTTTTTGGAGCTCTGAGCTGGTTTTTGGATCTCTGAGACGTTTTTTGGAGCTCTGAGCTGGTTTTTGGAGCTCGGACATGTTTTTATGGAGCTCTGAGCTGGTTTTTGGAGTTCTGTGCCGGTTTTTGGAGCTCTGAGACGGTTTTTGGATCTCTGAGCTGGTTTTTGGAGCTCTGAGCTGGTTTTTGGAGTTGAGCCGCTTTTTGGAGCTCTGAGCTGCTTTTAGGAGCTCTGAGCTGGTTTTTGGAGCTCTGAGTCCGTTTTTGGAGCTCTGAGCTGGTTTTTGGAGCTCCGAGTCCGTTTTTGGAGCTCTGAGTTGGTTTTTGGAGCTCTGAGCCGCTTTTAGGAGCTCTGAGCTGGTTTTTGGAGCTCTGAGACGGTTTTTGGAGCTCTGAGCCGCTTTTAGGAGCTCTGAGCTGGTTTTTGGAGCTCTGAGTCAGTGTTTGGAGCTCTGAGTCAGTGTTTGGAGCTCTGAGCTGGTTTTGGAGCTCTGAGCTGGTTTTGGAGCTCTGAGTCAGTGTTTGGAGCTCTGAGAAGCTTTTTGGAGCTCTGAGTTGACCCTTGCACCCTCTCTGCCCACTTTAAGCACTGACTGTTCACTTACTGCCTAGTATATCCCTCCTCTTGACAGGTGCCACTATATTGGGTTAGTAAGTGTTATTCACTTCACCTGTCAGTGATTTTTATTTTGTGGCTGACTGGCGAAAGGCAGTAGAGCAGAAATCAATGGATCATTCACTATAAATAATAATGAGGAGGGCAATAACACCAACTGCCAACTTTTCAGTTCTGGACAAAGTGTTATTTATGTAGCATTATTGTATCTTATAATATACTGTATTAGGTTTATATCCCTTTCTTAACACCGAGATTTACACAGATAGCCTAAAACACCACCACTCAGAGATGAAGCAAATGATCTTGAATATTTGACTGCAGCTGTGAAGCTCTGGGATGTATTAGACAGTCAGTTCGTGTGTTGGATGTGGGAGAAATGAGCAGATATAAAAACCTGATCAAGTTTGACAAGGCCAGTCCAGCACCATTGCAGGACTGAGGAAATAACTCCTCGTCGCTCCGCCTGCCGCACTGACTACAGTCATCTGCAAAATTTTGAACACCCCTGATGAAATCTTTTACAGGAAACCAGCTTTGGGGGGGCCCAGCTTGCAAAAGGTTGAGAACCACTGCTCTACATCAATGGTCCATGCCTGCCTTAGGGGGGCGCTAGAGATCGCAGGTGGTGCACACAATTCTGTCTGCACTGAGGTTACCCAAATTATAATTGTGCACAATAAATGAATAAAATCCCAAAGTCTGAGAAACTTGTGTGTGTGTGTGTGTGTGTGTGTGTGTTCAAGAGAACGAAAACCTGCAACTGCTGTTTATTTTTTGCAAATAAAAGTTTGTTATTGATACTTTATTCTGTTTGTGTGTCTGTGTGGGTATGAGTTGGGGTTGGGGGGGCGGGGCTGGCTTGTCTTGGACACAGTCAAGGGGGGCTTTAAGGAAAAAGGTTGGGAACCTCTTCTCTAAATATTGAACTGTACAGATGTTTCTACACTGAGCACAGAGAGCATGTGAGCCAGCGAACCGCCCTGAACACAGTGTGCTCTGAGCATTTCATCAAGTTCTGTTTGATGAGGTTTCCTGTCAGTAAAATGTGTGTGTGTGTGCGTGTGTGTGCGTGTGTGTGTGTGTCGAAACAGCTGGCATATTCATAGTCTAGAACAATCAACACTGCACAGGCTTCTGAAGCGAGTAGCTTTATTTGAAGTATTGGTTGCACACAAATCTAATGGCTCTGACTGATGCAGGGAGAACTGGCAGAGATGACCTTTTATGAGACACTTAGTACCTCACTGATGGACCCTTTATCATTAACAAAGCCAACCTGGGAGGAAACAGAGAGGGTGGAGGTGTGGAGGTGGGTGTGAAGTTGACAGCCAAGCTTTAATGAGCCCAGAGCCATTGAGACTTAAATGTCATGGTAACACTTCTAACTCGTGGCTACACAGCATGAACTTAAACATGATACTGGACACCAGGAACTGACGCTGCAAGACACAGTAACCTTCTCTGGCAGTGCGGTGAACACATAACAATCTAACATCATTCCTACAGGTGTGGAACGATTATACAGTAAAACATTAAAGTTAAAACACAATTTGTATAAAATAATTCTAACTCTGTGTCTTTTTAATGTATATTTAATGTATATTGCCTCCATTGTTGGGCCAAATGGTCCATTGACTTCTCTATGACTTACGTTGTTCTTCTCTAGGGCTTATGTATCGTTGGGTTAGGCATCGGCTAGTTATTATGTGACAGTTGTTGTATAGATGCTCTGACTGCAGTATCTTGGTTAAATAGTCGACTCAGATTTCAGCTGTTTTTCAGGTAAGAAACAGTCGTGGACTCCTTAAGCACTGATGTACGTCGGATAAGAGCCTCAGCCAAATGCCGTAAATGTAAATGTAAATGCAATAGAGAACCAAAATCCACATGAAAGCACTAATTCTGTCTGGTGTGAGAAACATTTGTCTGTGGAGTAATTAGGATATTTTGGTACTTTAGGAAATTAGATCAATCACTATCTTGTTTGGTCCAATGCGTATCGTTTTGGGGTTTTAAAAATACAATTAGCATCATATTAATGCAGAGCCATGATCATTTTCAGAGCCAAGGTTCATGAGCAAAGACGACGACGAAGCGTGGGAGTTTCTGGGGCTTCACATTATACTTTTCCTGAAGGCAGAAAAACATGACCTGCGCTGTACAGCCTTCATTTCATGGCTCTTCACATTGTTTTCTCAACACTGTGTCCGGCTGCATGTTTCCTGATTGTTAAGCAACACTAGCACCCTAATGCTCAATCAGCTGTTCCAGCTAGCTTTCATAAAATCTCTTGCTATTTTAGGGCGTGACCTACTATTAACTAGCAAGAGTGCTGCTAGGAGAAACAAGCTACAAGACCAACACTAGCACTAAAATAATACTAACAACTCAATGCAGTTGATTTACCTGTGCTGGCAGCACTTAGTCCAGCTTTGATCATGGTGTGGTGATCTATGTATAGGGTTTCCTCCGGGGACTCCGGTTTCCTCCCACCACCAAAAACATGCGTGCATTGGGGGATAGGTGAATTGAGCACTCTAAACTGCCCCTAGGTGTGAATGTTGTCTGTCTCTGTATGAGGTCCTGCGACGTGCTGGCGTCTGTCCAGGGTACCCCGCCTTCGCCCATAGCAGCTGGGATAGGCTCCAGCCCCCCTGAGTGCGGGAGAAAGGGGTAGATAATGGATGGATGGATCTATCAATAGTTCATGTTAACATTTTTTCCAGGGTTTGCTATGATTTCCCACATGCCGTTAGTAGTGATATGATGCAACTCCACCAACTAAGCAGAGGATTTCGAGAAGCAAAAGTAGCAAATGGCACTCAAAGTGCATAAAACACAAGAAAACACTGAAAAGTTGTCAACCGCCATAAAAAGAAGAAGAAGAAGCTGCTGCAGCATGTAGCATGACTGCTCCGTG